>JABFEP010001430.1:0-14350 GCA_013618265.1 Fusarium albidum
GGGGAGAAGATGGAAGGCCCGGATTATCATAATCCATGCCTCCCGGTAACTCCTTCCCCCGTAGACCACGTCGGTCTCACTTACACGGAGGGCAGGAGCTCAAAGAATGCGGGGGATGTGGAGGTTGTGGAGTCGTGTTTGTGCGGAGTAAGACGCTGAAGCGGGGGCTCTCAGCTGCGGCCTGACTCATTAGCGTCGTGGAAACTGACATATAATTCATGAGTTACTCGAGACCTTCTTTCAAGCTGCAAATAATTATTTCCTAATTCCCGAGGTTTTTGTTTATTTTATAACTAGGAAGCCTAAGTATTTTATTATTTTCTTCGAATTCTTAGAGCTCCTTTATAGTAGATTTAAGAAAGTCTTTATGATTAGTATAGTCTAGGTTTAGAGGTGCCACGCTTGTAAATTTCCATAGAGTGGATGGATTGTATCGTCTTGGCGGAACATTGTCATGACATTATTCCAATCCCCTGCCAAGAAGAGCAGCAAACAAAGACGCCCCAAAAGAACCAATAATGGCAATAATTTACACTTGGATTCAGTTGCTAGTCCATGGCCTATAAGATTCATATTATATCCGTTTCCAGAATCTCCAAACCAGTCCCAGTTGCTCAGTACTACATTCTAGAAGAACCATGTCCAGATCCAGAATACCAACCATATACCCCCCCTTTGGCCTCAGGAAAAATCGAGGCTTGTTTCTTTGCCATCTATTTTTAATTAGAAATCTGCTGGGCTGTACCAGGAGGAGGGCATATATGCCTGGACTGAGCCACATAAATCTCACAGTCGCCGTGTGAGTCAACCATCATCCCACGATGAAACTGACAGCGGCCATTGAGTTTCCGAGAATGAATAGTAAATATAAAGACATGACCAGCAGCAAAGAATGCTCTTCACTAGCCAACTTGATGTGAATATCCCCTCAAATAGAGCCATGCAAGTATTCGAGCTGATCGAGGAGCACCGCCCCGACAGCGTGACCAGCTGGTCATGCCACCAAGACGGCGGCTCCGGCGACGACGTCCTCCTGTTCAACTTTACAAAGCTCGTCCTCCGGCTGCAAATGTCTGCAGACCACCAGCGGATGACGCTGTGCCGCATCGTCGACACGGACGGCATCTTCCCCCGGAAGAAGATCGACCCCGTGCGGGACGAGGTCCGCCGCCTCGTGGGAGCCGTCGTCGTCGTCGCTCGCCTCCCCGTCAGGGAGTTTGACCTGGAGGTTGCCATCCTGCAGGCCCTCGAGGCCATCTGGGATCTGGAGTTCGAGGTCGTGCCGAGCCTCAGGGACGGGCACTACGAGAAGGGGTGGGCAGCCGGCGAGGTCTCGGACTGGAACGAGGTCGTCAACAACCCGCACGGGCTGGACGTTTCGACCATCCGAGACACGGCCTACGACATCCTCGGCAGGACTCCCGAGGAGCTCGTCGCCGACATACCCAAGGAGTGGCGCGTCATCCACATGGAGTCCATCCTGCGGCCCGACCTCGTCAAGCGGTTCTCGGCCTACAGGCGCTCTCTGGAGGAGAGCCTCGAGGGGGACGACGTCCGGCTCCGTGACCGGCTACCTCCCCATTCCAAGCTCGGGGGCCGGGGCCGGACCCAACTGAGCCGTGGGGACGTGGTGGAAGACATGGTCTCGCCCCGGGTGACCTACCACGGAACCCCTCTGGGGTCGGTCGCATCTATCGTCCGGTACGGGTTCAAGAAGCCCGGCAACGTCGTCAGCGGGAAGGTCGTCGCGTCCCCGAGGTCGGGCCTGGTCTTCAACAGGGGCATCTACTCCTCCCAGGCGCCCTTCTACGCCCTGTCCTTCGCGAAGGGCCAGCAGCAGTCCACCCCGCTCGGCGTCCTCCCCAGCATGAGGCTGTTCGTCTGCGCAACCGTCATGGGGCGCACATACACGGGTCAGGACGGCGAGCAGGCCGTCCACGGGCCCCTGGTCGACGGCTACGACTCGCACTTCGACGGTCGGTTCGAGTACATCGTCCACGACGAGCGGGCCATGCTGCCCTGCTACGTAATCCACCTGGACCTTGGGTCCGACGCCGCCAAGCAGGCTCTCAGGGATGTCCAGGCACGCCCCGTGGAGTACCACGCGTGGTTCGCGCAGCGCACCAAGAAGCGGCAGCCCGAGCCCAAGAGCACCGCCCCGGGCGATATCAAGAGAGAGAGGGAGGCTAGGAAGGCTGCCGCCATGAAGTGGTTTCCGTACGGATTCGGTCCCGCGACGGGGACACAGTTTATCATTGAGGAGACTGGAGACATCTCGGATGACGAAGAGGAGTATGGCGATTGGCAGGCTGAGAAGCATGGCTTCTCAAACCAATATCTGAGGCAAACAGCCTGGCAGGCCGATGTCGATGCTGACCCCCATGTTGTTTACGACGAGGAAGGGAACCCCATCAGGAGGAAGACGGGGATGATGCTCGACCAGTACCAGCACGCTACGCGTTCATCCTCGCGCAAGTACATTTGAGAAAAAGCGTGAGAAAATGAACTCAGTACCTCGTTGTATTCTCGTCTAGTGTCCGCAAACGCCGTGCCATGCATGCCGTGTCCAAATCTTTCTCGTTGTACAACTCTCAATCCCAGTACCTGATCTCGCCGTCTATGCCCGCCGTCACCACCTTGCTCGTCTCCTGAGGATGCCACCTGACGCAGGTGACGGCCTGGTTGCCAGCCTTGACCTTGTGGTACATCTTGCACGTCTTCCAGTCCCAGAAGCACACATAGCCGCCCGAGTCGCCCGAGGCGAGGAACTGGCCATCGGGACTGCAGTCGAGGTCGACCGCCAGTCCGGCGTTGTTGTGTCCCCGGTAGCTCTTCTTCCGGTTCTGCCGGAACTTGTCGTTGGCCCCGTACACCAGAATCTGGTTGTCGGAGCTTTGGTACGCGACGTATTTGCCGCTTGGGTGTGGAGTCGCGTTGGTCATCGGGTACATGTCCGGCTCGGCGATGTACTTGATGGGCACGGGGATGTTGTAGTCCCATGCGCGTAGGGACTTGTCGTCGGATGTCGTCATGAAGCGGCGGTTGTCGTCCACAAATGTGATGGTGTTGACGGCTGCCAAGTGGTGATCGTACTCCTGGACAACCTCGTTGGGCGTTCGGATATCGAACTGAACAATCTTCTTATCCGACATGCCCGCCAGGAACTCGTTGGAGTGCTCAGGATCAGGGTTGAACTTGATGACGTGAGGAGTCTTGCCTGTTGTGAACTTGCTGATGCAGACACCCTTCTCGGTATCCCAAAGCTTCATCATGCGATCGTACGAGGCAGATAAGAACTGCGTGCCCGAGGCGTTGAAGCAAATGTCGGAAACTGCCTTGGAGTGTCCGGAGTACGTCCGCAGCAGCTCTCGCTCGTGGTACACATCAAAGATCTTGACTGTAGTGTCGGCGCTGGCGGACAGAAGCAAGTGTCCGGAGCCGGGTAAGAAGCGAAGCGCTGTAACAGCCTTGGAATGGTCCTTCCAGGAATGAATCTGCTTCTTGGGGATGAAGTTGGTGATGCTGCCAACGTCCTTCCCAAGATCGATGTCCAGATCCTGAGGAACGTGCATATATGTCCTGCCCTGGTAGTCGTATTCGGCGGAGCCGTGGAATGTCGTCGTCTCGTCGCCCATCCTCTCAGCCTCCTTCCGCCGCTCCAACGCTCTGGCTGGCGCCGAGACCACAGTTCCGCTCTCGATCACCTCATCCTCATCCTCCTCCACAATCTCGTACTCCTCGTCGCTGGCGAGTTCTTCATCTTCCCCCACGATTTCGTACTCAGGGCGCTTGTACCTGGCCCAGGGCCCGACATATGAGCCAGGGCCTTCTGCAATGGTCGCGTCGCCCTTGCTCTCTCGTCCTGCTCGTATCCTGGCCGCCTCTGCTCTCTGCTGCGCGCTGGTCTGGTACTCCCTCTCAGGACCGCCTCGCCTCTCCACGGCGCGGTACTTGCTTCGGAAGGTATGCTCGCTGAGATAAGTCTCCTCTGCATGGCCGGTCGGAACGTTTTTCCGCTTCAAAGCGCTCGCCTCGTCCTTGAATGGATTCGCAGGCCCGGCCTTGGGGCGTGACAGGTCCTCGGCAGAGTAGGGCACCACAGCATGATCAGGTTCGGCTTGTTCTCGAACGACGAGCGCGTCCTGAGGCACCATGTTTGGCGGGTACTCGCCAAAGTCTGCCATTGCGAAGAGAGCCTGCGTTGGTGATTTGATGTTTTTGGATGTTGGAACGTCGCAAAAAGTCGGGCGAATCATGGGAAGCGCGTCTGTCGGGTCGCGAAATCTATAAGGCCACGTGACTATGATGGCATCTAGCATGACCTTGGCAGGTGGGCCGAATTTGAGCTTCATTCCCAGTTACGACAAGTCAATTACCACATTAGGACTTGGAAATAGGGCTACGGGTTGACTCATACGGGGCGAGATTCCGCAAAATATTTCTCCATGTTGTACGTTCGGTCATTAATCAATTATCACACCGTGACGGCTATTGGAGGACGACAATGAGGCTAGCCAAGTGGGATGCCTCAGTCTCCAACTGAATATACCGCCCGCGCCTACATGAAGTAATCAACCAGAGCGCCAGCTGGCATGATACCAGGTTATATACGCCAAGCCCGCCTCTTTTTAAAACCATCGTCAATCTATACCATCTTCCGCTCGTTATGTACTGCCTCGGCAGGTTCATATCTTCTCATCGCGTGACTACATCGACTCGACTCTGGGTGGCCAGCCGAGCTCGACCAGCTGGGAGACTCTTGCGGTCCGCTCCGTCATCCAACATGGACTAGGTCTAATGCCAGGTCACGATCGGATCACGGCTCAGTCGAGAGGGTGCCGCTTAGGAGGACTCGTCTCGGATGAGAGCAACAATCATGCTGTAGAGGTAGAAGAAGAACATGATCAGGTGGAAACCGAGCTTGAAGAAGGACTCCTGTTTCGAGTTAGCACTGCGCAATAATTGCACAACGCGCACCTGCGTAGCGTACCTTCTTGTGGACGTTGAGCTTGCGGAAAATCTCTGTCGCATCGAGCAGGTGGGTGTTGTCGACGATCCTAGTGTCTCGTCAGTATGTCCGTCGCCGAGCCAGGTAAAAATGGATTCGTACTTCTTGACGTTCCAGCCGAGGAGAGGCAGGTTGAGGATGAGAGGCACCCAGTAGCCGTTGATGAGGAAGAGGAAGGTCAGGAAGCCGTGCACCGCAGCCTCGGGGATGATGTAGGTGTTGAGCCGGTTGCAGAGGTCAATGGGGTTGATGTAGTCACTGTGATTGAATGCGATTAGCTTCCATCAGCACCGGCCGTTTCGCGGACGCGCATCCGAGGCGCAAAGCTTGACGCCCAAGGGAGCGACATACCATTCCAAGTCGCTGTACATGATGGTGAAGAAAACCTGCAAAAAGAGGTTGACGGCGTTGATCAGTACCGACAACAGGTACAACCAAGCTTCTCCGGACATCATGATGGGCGGCGGTTGTTGTGCGACTACGATAAATGGTCGAGGAAGAGGTCGGGTCGAGGGTGCCGGTCGAGGACAGCTGTTTGACAAGCTCTGTCACAAGCTACTATATGGCGCGTGCGGGAGCAAGGGATAGATAGCCTCGTCGAGGGAGCAAGCGGATCGTCGAGGCAGCAGGCAAGAATGAGTTCTCGCAAGAGATAAAACAAGAGATCAAGAGCGGGAAACGCGGATGGTGGATTGTGGGAGAGAGACGGGGAGAAATGGAGCAAGAAGAGGAGAAATCTGGTGGCGGGCAACGGATGGTGTGGTGCTGGTAGCGGTGGTGAGTTAATGGAGGAGGTGGAGGTGGTGGAGGTGGAGAGGACGAGGAAGTGCTTCCCAGATTAAAACTAGCGGCGATGATGGAAGCGGCTCGCCCTTGATGGACGTCCGGTCAAGCTTTCGACTTTTGCAAGCTGGCTTTCTGCAGCCTTCTGCAGTGCCTCCAGGCTGTCACCGTCTGCTGTGGGATGCGCTGTCTGCGAACCGGGCCCTGTAACTTGGCGGGCCTTGCCTTGTTCCCCCTGCTCTGGAGACGTGGACAGCGGGCCCTAAGTGGCGGATGGCGTGGCCGACATGGCCCGGGGGTCTGCATGTGGCTGGGAGCTGCGAGAAGCATGTGCGGCCGTTGATGGGCTGAAGGGGGGCTGGCACCGGCAGGCTAGCTTCTGCGTTCGCTTGCCTGAAAGATAGGACGGATGTGGCCGTGCAAGGGCGTTTTTTTTTTCCATCCCACACCGCAGAACCAGCAGAGCCATCTGCGTCACTCCACAGGCACGGCTGCATCCGGGGATAAGATTGACGACTCCGGACGACGACCGGATGGAATGTCCCTGGACCCATGATGCAATGAGATGAGCTGACCACGGGCAGACAGACACCCATGTATATCAGGCTGATATCCATTTTGGCGGTGGGCATTTGGGAATTTGATGTTCTCGTTATTCACATGCTCATGGACGCACAAGTGCTCCGGGTTCCTGGGATACATGGGAATAGGCCTCTGCGACGGAAATCCAGTACTCCGAGTCCGAGTAAAGTTGCGCTTCTTCACCTCACCACATCACCACATGCCACCATCCAAACCCCAACACAAGGCGCCTCCCCAATACACAGTGCTCTACCACCCGCCCCGTTCATTCACCCCCAAACTCCTAGAGCTAAGATGTTTATAAGAACAATTGGCTGAATCCTTACTCTCAAGTTCATTTGGCTGCCTCGGCGTCTCCATTTTGAGCATCAGGCATCGGTATGGGTCCACCAGGAGAGTCCTTCTTTCTCGCCGTCAGAATTTCGACACCATCCTCCGTAACCAAAAGAGTATGCTCTGCAACGATCGTTAGTCTGTCTTCGGCCTCGTCTTATTGTGGGATCCTCTTACCGAACTGAGCCGTCAGCTTGCCGTCGATGGTGGTGCTCGTCCAGTTGTCCGGCCAGGTAATGTCTCGGTACTTGCCCAGCGCGATCATGGGCTCGATGGTGAATGTCATGCCAGGCTTGCACTCTCCGACAGTCTTGTTCTTGGCGTAGTGAGGAACGTTTGGGGGGCAGTGGAAGAGCTTGCCGACACCGTGACCGCAGTAGGTTCGGATTACGCTGCAGTTCCTCTTCTTGGCGTGCTTCTCGATGATGTTGCCAAATTCCCGAATCAGAGTGCCAGGCTTCACGGCCTTGATGGACTCTTCCAGACATTCTCGTGCAGTCTCGACGACGCGAACGGTATCAGGGTCGGCCTTGGCCCTCTCGCCAATGTAGTACGTTTCGTTCAGGTCGGCATGGTAGCCTCCGTGGTAGAGCGAGATGTCGATGTTAAGAATGTCGCCATCGAGGAGAATACGCTTATCGGGGATACCGTGGCAGATGACCTCGTTCACGGATGTGCAGCACGACTTGGGAAAATGGTTGTAGTTCAGGGGAGAAGGATAAGACTATGTCCGG
Source organism: Fusarium albidum (assembly GCA_013618265.1). Classification (NCBI taxonomy): domain Eukaryota; kingdom Fungi; phylum Ascomycota; class Sordariomycetes; order Hypocreales; family Nectriaceae; genus Fusarium; species Fusarium albidum. The sequence goes on from JABFEP010001430.1 coordinate 7,441, forward strand.
GTCAGTGGCCGCCCGCCAAGAGGCACAGGTGTAGTCCAACGCGGAATACGTACTTCTCGCTCAATGCAGGCCTTGTGGACAATCTCGTCGATGTGATCGGTCGTCACGCCGGGCTTCGCGGCGGCGGCGGCAATATCGAGCACCTCTCGCGCAAGTATACAGACCTTTCGCATGGCATCCTGACCTGCCTTGTCGAGGATTTCGATCTTGTTGCGGTTGGTGAGGGAGCGGCTGTACTTGGGGTTGCCGTCCTGCCACCAGACGGGGTGAGGGATCGACTGGGGGAGGGTCCTGTGCTCGGAGAGAGGGTAGACGGGTCGCAGGGAGCCGGAGAAGGGGAAGTTCGGGAACGGGTTATAGTAGCCGGTAGCTGGATCTGGTGAGATTGCTTTCGGAGCCTTGAAGTGGTGGAGGAGATTACTCTGCGACTTGTGCATGGTCTTGTGGAGGCTCTGTAAGATTGGTTAGACCTTGCCCGTCGTCGCATCTGGTCGAGCCGAGTCACACATACCCAGTTCCTCTTGAAGCAGTCCTGCGTGCAGAAGAAGCTGTCCTTGATGCCGAGCTTCAAGCAGGTCGGGCACTGGAGCGAGCCGGCATCATTCTCGCAGTCGGCTCCCAGGCACTTCTTCTTCGTGGGGGGTTCGGAGGTCATGGTGTCGGTGGCGCGTGTCTTGCAGTTGCCGGGCGAGGTTTTAAAAAATGAATAAGAGGGTTCGAGTCGCCTTTGCATGAAGAAGAGGAGGGTAGCAAGAGTCGAGTTCACAGAGCCCGAGTGTATTCGCGCTGGGCCGGAGGATCTAGACTCGTTTCTTCCGTCTAGAGTCTCGTGGTGCAACTTTTTGGAGGAGCAAAAAGATGGTCTTCAACCCTGGCTGGTGCCAGTTGGTAGTCCATTCCAGATCAGGGCAAGCGTACCCACAAGCCGAGCTTCGCTTGGCTCTCGGGTAAGAGCACGTCCGCCAAACGCTGTTAGGACCCGGATTTTATGCATCTTGTGCACAAACAAAACGGCACGGGTCAGAAACGGAACCGCCTTTGGTAAGTGGGGGATGGAGCACCGTTTGTCCGCAGAATAGTTGAGAATCCTGAGTCTTGAAACGGTGATGGATTTGGACGGGAAAATGCATAGATACCTACTAGTTAGTTAGTTTCCTTTTCCCAACACCCCGATTGATAGCAAACCTTCGATCCCGGATGCCGGCAGAGTGCTCCTGTGGCCTCTCAGTCGAAAAGTGGAAACAGTCCCGGCCGGCCGCTGTCGGTTTGATGCACAAACCCCGATAAAACGGCGTTTCTCTTGGTGATGACTTATGGGCGCCCGTAAAGACCTCTCTCGCCCGATTCAAGGTTTCCTTGTCTTCCGTCCGTCCTTGACAACCTCCAAGGACCAAGATGGGGAAGCCTCAGAAGATTGTCGTTGTCGGTGCTGGGCCCGTGGGCTCACTGGCAGCTCTATATGCTGCCCAGAGAGGGCATGAGGTTGAGGTTTACGAGTTGCGCCCTGGTGAGTCTATATTCGCATTGACTCAATTGTCTTGCGAGAAACAACCCTTTTCTTGCCACATTTATATTCAAGAGGCGCAACAGCTGACCAGTCTTAGACCTTCGAGATCCTGGTACAATTCCGCTCAACTTCACCAGATCCATCAACCTTGCCATCTCGGAGCGCGGAATCAATGCCATGCGATATACCGGCCATCCAGGCCTGCTGGAACATGTCATGGCTACAACCATTCCCATGAGAGGCCGCATGATCCATGGCAGAGGCCCAACCGGAGCTCTCTTTGAACAGTCTCAGGACTACGATGTCAGAGGAAGGGTATGTATAATTGCCTCAACCTGAGTGTGTGGCTCTTCCCCATACCCGAAACTGACGCAATCGCAACAGGCGATCCACGCAATTGACCGGGCCGGCCTCAACAAGCGCATCCTCGACATCCTTGACGGCATGCCCAACGTCAAGCTCTTCTTCAACCACAAGCTCACGGGCGCCGACTATCGCGTGTGCAAGGCCTGGTTCGAGGTGACGGATGGCAGCTCCCCCCAGGAGTCGCGTCCCAAGGAAATCGACATCACCTTCGACCTGATGATTGGCGCCGACGGAGCCCATTCGGCCGTCCGCTACCATCTCATGAAGTTTACCCGGATGAACTATCAGCAGGAGTACATCGACACGCTGTGGTGCGAGTTCCAGCTCAAGCCAGTTCACACGGACGACACGGCCGATCCCATCTCCAAGTTCCGGATATCGCCTAATCACTTGCACATCTGGCCTGGCAAGGATTTCATGTTTATCGCCATTCCCAGCGATGTAAGTCTTGCCGGGTCGCATTTTAAAGCGAACTTTTAGAGGAAACTTGAATGGACTAAGAAACTTGTGTATACTGACTGACTCGTAGGACGGCTCTTTCACATGCACCCTCTTCATGCCAAGCAGAGAGTTCACAGACCTTGAAAACAACACATCCGGCTTGCCCGGCTTCTTCGACAAGCACTTCCCCGGCGTGACAGACCTGATCCCGGGAGACGAGCTGATCGAGTCCTTCAAGATAAACCCCCACCTGCCTCTCGTCAGCCTCAAGTGCAAGCCGTACCACTACGGCTCCTCGTGCGTCATCGTCGGCGACGCCGCCCACGCCATGGTGCCGTTCTACGGCCAGGGCATGAACGCGGGCATGGAGGACGTGCGGATCCTCTTCTCGATCCTCGACAAGCACGCCCTGCTGGACGAGCCCAACGACCCCGCGACGTCGTCGTCGTCGTCCGCGCCCGCTTTTCAGAGGTCCCTCGCGCTGGCAGAGTACTCCGCGCTCCGCCCGTCCGACGCCCACGCCATCAACGACCTCGCCCTGCAGAACTACGTCGAGATGAGGTCCTCCGTCCTCTCCCGGCGGTACCGCCTGCGCAAGTTCCTCGAGGAGTTCATGAGCCTGCACCTGCCCCGTCTGGGCTGGCAGACAAAGTACTCCCGGGTGAGCTTCAGCAACGAGGGCTATCTGGACGTCATCAGGAAGAGCGATGCCCAGGGAAAGGCTCTGGTGCGGACCTTTTTCGCCGTGGTTGCCAGTCCCTTTTTTGTCACGGCGGCTGTATTCGGTTACAAGTATCGGCGGTCGCTCGCCCACATCATCCACGGACTGAGGCATCTGGGCGATCATGCTTGAGGATGTCCTTTGACAGCATGTCCATCTTACCTTTTGAACCCTAGCCGCAAGGAAGTGCTCATCAATATCTGAAAGTGATGTCTGTACAATGATGATCAAAATTGCAGCCATGACAAAAAGTCACCACACCCTCGGGCAAACAGAACGAGGGATGCCCTCTTGTATAATGAAATAGAGCCCTCTGCTCATAAAGACCAATGATTCCGTTCATAATTGTGATTTCTTTCCTACCAAATCGGCAAAAGTTGACGGATGCATTAAAGGTGTATGCATGTAACGAGACTTGCCGGCCAATCAATCAGCTTAGTCATGCCTTCGCGACTTTGGGAAATTTTGGCTACTCCGGGGAACAAACCACGAAACGGCCCTCATCGAGATAAACCCACAGCAGTCCGTCGCTCTGCAATCCCGACAACTAGCGACGGAAAGGTTCTTGTAGGTGGTCAATTGCCTCAGTAGATATCTTTAGGGGTCCTATCCGACGTCTATAGCGGAGGTGAGCATATCCAAGCGGCGCATAGGAGCTACATTCTAACCGTAGTGTATTCAGATAATCGACAGTCCTCGATTCCGAACTACTCTTGATATCCTATCGAAGCGTCCAGTGTGCTCCTTGAGCACACTCCCAGCGACACCGCCCACCATGCCCTCCATCCTCAACATCGCAAACATGTGCTCGCACCTCCAGAACGCCTCCAAGGCCCGCCTCGGCATAACATCCGTCAAGAACACAAAGTACAACATGCAGCTCGCCCTCGCCCTCCACCGCTCCGGCTTCTTCTCGGCCGTCTACCGCTCCGGTCCCAACCCCCCGACCCTCGAGCAGATGGTCTCGCTGCCGCCAGAGATCGTCACCAACGCAAACGTCGCCAAGATGCGCCTCTGGCTCGGGCTCAAGTACTGGGACAGCAAGCCCGTGCTGTCAAGGGCCAACGTCATCTCCAAGCCCAAGCGCCTCATGACGGCAAACATCGCGGAGCTCGCCAGGCTGACAAGGGGGTTCCCGACGCACGTGAGCGGCGGCGTCGTTCCGGGGCTCAACATCGGCGAGTGCATGTTCGTCGCCACCTCAAAGGGCGTGCTGGAGGCCCGAGAGGCCCTGGATCGGAAACAGGGTGGCCTGTTGATGTGTCGAGTGTCATGAGCGAGGAGATGGATAATATCCAAAAAAGCAAGATGATGGATTGGGACTGCCAGATAGCAAAGGAGGAGGAGGAAGCTCAAAGATGCTTCGTGTGATACGATAAATAGGGAAGGCCTGTATGTACAACTAGACAACAAAGTCCCAGCAAGGCGTATGTATCAAAAACTCAACGTTGGGTAACTAACTGTTTGTCACTCAACTAAATCTCGCTATTCCGCTCCGCCATGTTGCTTGCGTATGCTCTGTTACAATATGCGGTAAAAATCACCATTCGCCTTCGCTTAAACAGGTATCTATACAACGGCTCAAAAAAGTACATGCCCCGTCTGCTCAATGGTCAAATCAGCCCTCCCGAGATTCCTTCAATCGATTGCGTGATCTAGTCCGTCTTCGCAACGGTCTCGGCTTCTCGCTTCTTCTCCTCCTCGCCCGTTTGTGCTTCCGCAGTGGTATCCTTCTCTTTTCCGGCATCATCGGCCTTCAACTCTTCATTTGTGTCAATCTTGTTTGTCGTCTCCTTCTCGGCAGGCTGGTTCGAGGTGATCTCAACCTCAGCGGCGGGAGCGGGCACAGTGTTCTCCTCCGCCTTCACCTCTACTGCTCGCTCAGGAGCTGCAGCGGTCTCCTGGGTCGGTTCTTCGGGAGCGACATGGTTCTTATCGGCAGGGTCCTCCTCCGGCGAGGGGACTACATCAGCGTTTCCCTTCGTCTCCGACTCCGGCTCGGCGACTGCGGGAGCCTCCTTGATCTCGCTGTCGTTGAGCTCCTCATCTCCGGTCTCGGCCTCCTTGACAGTGGGCTCGGAAACATCACCAACAATTGACTTCTCCTTCACCTGAACAGGTGTCACGGGCCGAACTTCGTCGACCTTGACCTCCGGAGAGGGTTCCTTGGTCTCCTGAACCATAGGTGCCTCCGTCTCCGCAGGCTGGGTAACCTCTTCAGAAATCTTGGTGCTCGCCGTCTCGACTGGAGCTTCCTCCGCAGCAATGACCTCGGGCTCGGGCTCGTGTACCTCTTCAGGGGCGGGGACCGGCTCGATATCCTCAGGCTTGTCGACAGCGGCATCAGAAATTCCTGACACTCCACGTTCGGGAGCATTCTCGGTTCCGTTGGCAGTGACTGAAGTGGGCTCCGCGGACGCTGTGGGCTTGGCAGGGTCCTTCAATTCTGCTTGTGTTCTCACAGGCTTCTTGGCGCTTCCGGGTGCCTTGACATTACTCTCTCGGCGCGATGTAGGGTCAGTCCCCGAGGACGATGGGCGCCTCGCCGTTCTCCGAGGCGGCGTGAGAGGAGCCTTTTCGGTTGTCTTTGACGACGAAGCTTGCGTAGGCCGCATCATGCGAGCCAAGAAGCCCTCATCAACTGGAGCCTCTTTCTTGGCGTGTTCAGAGGTCACCTTCTTGGGAGGGGGGCCCAGGCTTGGTCGCGAGCGTCCGATAGTCGAGGCCTGGCGCCTAACTGTCTTGCCAGCACTTGTTCCCGAGACGCTGGCCCTGCTGGGGGAGCGAGCTGCGACATTGAGGTTCTGAGAGCTAGCAGAGGGCCTAACCTGACGACCCGTCTTGGCACCGGAGGAAGCTGTGGGGGCCATGAGAGAGGCAGGAAGATGCACAGGCTTTGTGGGGGACTTGGGCTTTGGCTTGACGAAGCCAGTCTCGCTAGTTGTGGCCTTCAGCGGCTGTGGCTTCCTAACAGCACTAGCAGCGGTAGGTCGAGTGGCCGAGGAGCCAGCCCTGGAGGCCGGTCTTGTCTCCTTCCTCACAGCTGGCTTCTCTTGAGGCCTGGTGGCAGGCCTGGTTGCAGGCTTGATTGCAGGCTTGGCATCATTCTTGTGCGTAGCACTCGTAGGAGTCTTGGCCGCCGAGGGAGACTTTGCTGGTGGCTTGGTGTTGGTAGATTTGGTCGAAATCGTTGAAGGTCGAGTTGCCATCTTCTTCGGGGCGCTGGCCTTTGCAGGAGCGACCGCAGCAGGTTCCTTGGGCTTTTCGTCCTTGGATTTCTCGTCATTGGGTTTCTCATCCTTGGGTTTCTCCTCCCTGGGCTTCTCGTCCTTGGCCTTCTCGTCCTTGGACTTGCCATTGACAGTCACAGGGGTCGCAGTAGGTCTTGCCGCCTTGGACGGTGAAGCCGGAGCAGGTTCTACGGGCTGTGGTACAGTTGTAGGCGCCTCTGTGTCGACCTTCTTGTCCGGGATAGCCCTGGGCTTGTCGGTGACAGCAGCCACAGCCACGGGGACGGCCTTTTCGGGGGCGACAGGTTGGCGAGGCGACTCGGGAATGGTCTCATGGACGACCTTGTTCACTCGGAATACGTCGTCGGCAGCCACAGATGACTTGTCGGGGACGGTCGAAACGGATTCGGTGTCGGTGTCCATGCTTAACCGACGTCGTGAAACGCTGGACTCGTGGCTGGGATCTCGTCGAAGGCCTATCCGGCCGTCCTTCTCAATGGCGACGAAACTGGTCCGCACTTTGGAGAGCGGTCGAGGGGAATCGAGCCCGTTGGCGCCTGTGGAGAAGACAAGAATTTTTTTGATCAGCAAGGGGGCTAGAAAAGGGAGAGAGAAGGACACGTTATGAGTTGACGCTGGGGGGGG
>JABFEP010001433.1:0-15534 GCA_013618265.1 Fusarium albidum
AGTGTTACGGCCTTGTCCCCCGTAAGCGATAGGCTTCATATAGCAGCTGGTGCACCTAGTTGATTGCTACAATTGCGATCAATGCCCAATCTTTTGCCCTAGTGGCGTAACGGTTAGGTACCCGTTACTGTGACTGACCGTCACAGGGGGTATATAGGTTAAAAAAGCTTCACTCAGGATTTCGGTAATTTAAACACTTTAGCTTCGAACACGATGGGCATCATTGGGACATGGCGAGTCATTGGCCAGTCCCACATCGAGTGAGAGCCCCATCATGCACCAAAACACACCATGGACAAGGGACTGAAGGGTATCTTGGTTCATCTTCATTCACCTGCAATGTCGACTGCTCGAACCCTCAGGAGCAAAGCCCCCAACGACGTGGTCATCCTCTCGGCGGTCCGCAGCCCAATCACACGGTCATTCAAGGGCGGATTCAAGGATGCATGGCCAGAAGATATCCTAATGCCGGTGTGCATTCTTGATCTTCAGTTTTAAAACTGCAGCTGACAGTCCAGGTCATGGCCGAGGCCGCACGCCGTGCCAGGATCCAAACCAAAGACGTCCAGGATGTCCTCATCGGCAACGTCCTGGCCGAGCTGGGATTCGCCAAGACAGGTCGAATGGCTCTTCTCCACGCTGGATTCCCCGTGACTACGACATTCCACACCGTCAACCACCAGTGCTCGAGCAGTCTACAGGCCACCACTCACATGGCGCACGCCATCTGGGCTGGGCAGGTGGACGTGGCTCTGGCCGGTGGCGTGGAGAGCATGTCCAAGAACTATCAGACGAGGGGGATACCAGCCGACGTGGGGCCAAACCTGCGTGGTACAGCTGTCAAATCATCTGCAGACTGCTTGATGCCCATGGGGATCACATCACAGAATGTTGCCAGTCGGTACGGCGTCAGTCGGCAGCGGCAGGACGAGTTTGCGCTTCTGAGCCATACGCGGGCCAACGAGGCTGCTCTGGCGGGTAGATTCCTCTCCGAGACGGTGCCGATCGAGTAAACGGTCGACGAGACAAGGACTACTGTCGATGCAGATGACACGATCCGTCCTGGAGTTACACTGGAGAAACTATCCAAGTTGAAGCCGGCTTTTGTTGAAAACGGGGGAAGCACAGCAGGGAATTCGTACGTGACCTCAAAGAACCCAGACTATGCTGACAGATGCAGATCCCAGATTTCCGACGGTGCCTCGGCCGCCATCCTGGCTCGTCGCTCCTGGGCCGATGCCCGCGGTCTAAAGCCCCTCGCCCGATTCCTAGGTACTCAGGTCATCGGATGCGAGCCCGACGAGATGGGCATGGGGCCGGCATATGCTATCCCCAGGCTGTACAGGCATGTCGGCATTGAGAAGAAGGACGTGGACATTTTTGAACTCAACGAAGCATTTGCGAGCCAGACTGTGGCATGCATGCATAGTCTCGGTCTGGATGTGGACAGGGTGAATCCTAATGGTGGGGCTATTGCCCTTGGACATCCGACTGGGGCGACGGGGACGCGGCAGTTGGCTACTTTGCTTGCTGAATTAGCGAGGCGGGATAAGGAGATTGGTGTCGTTAGCATGTGTGCTAGTACCGGCATTGGCATCGCTTCTGTTTTTATAAGGGAGTAGAGTCTAGTCGAAATACTACTTAACTACCCTGTCCTCCCTCAACTGCTTAATCTCAACCTCGTTAAACCCCATCTCCCCCAACACCTGATCAGTATGCTCCCCTAGCAACGGCGGCGGCGTCCGGATAGACGGATTCGTTCTCGAGTACTGCACCGGACTATTAAGCACCTTGATCGGCCCACAAGCACCATGATCAAGCTCCTTGACCATCCCCCTCGCCAATACTAGTCCTGTCAGTATCATCCGTGGTAGAACCGAATCCAACTCACCGTGGGAATGTTGCAGAGTATCCTTGAGGTCATTGATCTTGGCGTACGGGAGACCGGTGCCTTCAAAGATATCCAGCCACTCGTGCGTCGTCTTGGCCAAAGTCACGTCCTCGATCCACTTCTCCAGCACTTCTCTATTTGCCACCCTTGACGGATTCGTAGAGAAGCGTTCGTCGGTTGCCCACTCTGGTTTCCCGAGACATTTACATAAAACACCAAAGAGGCGGTCGTTTGCGCCGCCGATCAAGATGGCGCCGTCGCTGGCTTGGAATGCACGGTACGGCACCACGGATGCTGGCCCTATTAGTATCTGTCCAGTCTGCTGACTATAGATATCAACTTACGATGTGAAGTCCCCCATCGGCCGGTATCTCTTTTACCAGTGACCAAGACAGACTGCGCCATGTTGGCCAGCGTGGCCACTTGGCAATCACTCAGACACACATCCAGATGCTGCCCCTTTCCAGATTGACCCCTCTCAATCATGGCAGCCAAGACACTGTTGACGGCGTATAATCCCGTGGTCAGATCCGTCACCGCAACTCCAACCTTGACTGGGGGCCCGTCTCGTGGACCGGTAATGTGCATCAGCCCCATCTCGGCCTCGACCATGACGTCGTATCCTGCGCGGTCACTATAAGGGCCTGTCTGGCCGTAGCCGGTGATGCTCGCGTAGATGAGACGAGGGTTGACTTTTGACAGGGTGTCGTAGTCGAGGCCGTATTTCTTGAGGCTTCCTGGGAGGTAGTTCTCGACCACGATGTCACTGTTGGCAGCTAGTTTGGTGATGATTTCCGCTCCCTTTTTTTCCTTGAACGAGAGCGCGAGGGACTTTTTATTGCGGTTTACCTTTCTGGTCAGTCTGGTTCTTTATCATATGGAGATACTTACCGATAAATAGTAGGCGCTTTCACCCTGGCCGCTTCTTCCATCTAGATAAGGTGCATATGGTGGTCCCCATGCTCGAGTATCGTCTCCTCTGGTAGGATGCTCAATCTTGATAACGTCTGCTCTACTCTTTGTCAGAAACCATCTCTCCAGACGTCAGCCAAACCTACCCCAGATCACCCAGAATTTGAGCGCAGTAAGGCTGCACTCGTCAGTTATCAGAACACGAGATCATGAGATTGCTTACCCCGGCCAGCACGCGTGACAGATCCAGCACCCTCACTCCAGCCAGTGGTAGCTTGGGAGTGGTGAGGGTTGCGTTGCTCCGACAGAGCGCCGGTCGTAGGAGCGGCGTGGCTATTTTCCGTAGAGACTGCATTGGTGATTCTTCTTGCTTGTATGGTCAATAGATCTCACAGGTTAGATTCACGGAATATCAGTAACCCAAGTGTTGAATCTTGCATGTGGGACGCAGAGGAATTGAGTCGGCCGTCCCACACAACCCACATATGGTGATCATGTCGGGGTATTTCGGCATTGGCTGCAATGATTGGTCCATGGCTGATGAATAGAATCATCTAAAGAGCCGGATGTGGGGAGTAAGACACGGCTTCAGTCCTCACCAAACCAGCTGCTAACCATCACCACTCCCTATCAACATGAACTCACTTATGCGCCCTCGGATCATTCGCCTGGCAGCAAACAGCTGGCGAGGATTCGCCACCTCTTCGCCCCTTCGGAGGATCGACAAGATCTACTCCTCCGAGACCGAGGCCATCCAGAAGATGAAGAGCGGCTCGACAGTCCTCGTCGGAGGATTCGGCTTCTCCGGCGTCCCCAGCTCCCTCATCAATGCCGTGGCAGCCCGTCCAGGGCTCAAGGACCTGACTGTCGTGTCCAACAATGCTGGCATGCCCGGAGTCGGACTTGGTGTGTACCAGTGACGACCATGGACTACTTCTGACATTAAACAGGCCAATTGCTGGAGACACGGCAGATCAGCAAGATGATTGCGTCATATATCGGCGAGAACAAGACGTTTGAAAAGATGTACTTGACGGGCGAGCTCAGCTTGGAGTTGATTCCCCAGGGAACAATGGCAGAACGATGCGCTGCTGGAGCGGCTGGTGTCCCTGCGTTCTACACCCCAGCCGCATTCGGGACCATCGGTGAGTACACAGACTACTCTAGAGTATTCACTAACATCCTCCAGTCCAGACAGGCCAGTTGCCTGTTCGGTATAACCCCGATGGCAGCATAGCCGTCATGTCCAAGGCCCGAGAAACACGCGCCTTCAACGGCAAGAGCTACGTCCTAGAAGAGTCCATCTTTGGAGACGTCGCGCTGGTCAAGGTCCACAAGGCAGATCGTCTAGGAAACTGCACGTTCCGCAAGGCCCAGAACAACTTTAACGAGGCCATGGCCAAGAACGCGAGGCTGACCATTGTCGAGGCCGATGAGATTGTCGAGGTCGGCCAGCTGGATCCAGAGAGTGTGCATGTCCAGGGGATTTACGTGGATATCGTGGTTCAGAGCACGGCGCCGAAAAAGATTGAGAAGCTGACGTTTGCTCAAGACCCAAAGGATAAGGGTATGTTATGTCTGTCTGATAGACGCATGTTGACCTTCTATAGAGACAGCATCAAGCTTGAAGAGGGAACGAATCATTAAACGAGCTGCTCAAGAGTTGAAAGATGGCATGTACGTCAATCTTGGGATTGGACTCCCCCTGGCAACTCCGGCCCTTTTACCAGAGGAACTGGAAGTCACGCTGCAATCCGAGAATGGCATCCTGGGCATGGGTCGGTATCCAAAGCCAGGCGAAGAGGACCCTGATCTGATCAACCCGGGGAAGGAGACCGTGACACTAAACATGGGTGCTTCGACCTTTGGTAGTCACGAGAGTTTCGGCATGATCAGGGCTGGCAAGATTAGTCTGACTATGCTTGGGGCGCTGCAGGTCAGCCAGTATGGAGGTATGTCGTGACGAGTGTAAACTCATCTTGGTGCTGACTGACTTGTAGACCTTGCCAACTTTATGCTGCCTGGTAAAGTCAAGGGTATCGGGGGCGCCATGGACTTGGTCGCGAGTCCAGAAAAGACAAAGGTGGTTGTCACAATGGTACTTAAACTGCTCTCCTTGCTTGGCTTCACTAATATGATTAGGAACACGTTGATCGAAAGGGCCAAGCCAAGATTCTTGAGGGTAAGTTTGACATATCTCTTTAGGACTATCTGACAAGGACAGAATGCACGTTCCCCCTCACTGGAAGACGCTGCGTATCGAGAATTATTACGGATCTTGCCGTTTTCGACTGCACGCCTGAGGGGCTTGTTCTGAGGGAGATTGTGGACGAGACTAGCGTTGAGGAGCTCAAGAGCAAGACTGCACCCTTCAAGGTTGCTGACGACTTGAAGCGATACGTGGTCTAGCCATATTTCTATAGAGATTGTCCATGACTGGCTAGAGTATCCTCCACCATCCGCTGTGACGATCCCAAGTAGTTCATAGGATCACAGAGACTCTCCAGTTCCGTTACAGACATGACATCCGTCAACCTCTTATCCTCCTTGAGCACCTCCAGCAGAGTAGTATCCCCGCCCCTCTCGATAGTCTCCTTGCACGCAGCATACACCACGTCATGAGCATCCTGCCTCCCAATATGCGCAGCCAAGCTCATCATGACGGCCTCACCGACAATCAAGCCCCTCGTGGAAGCCAGATTAGCAGCCATCTGATGCTCATGCACGTCCAGCCCAGCAAGCGCAAACTCGGCCTGATGCAGAGCCCCCACAGCCATGACGAAGCTCTCCGGGACGGCGACCCATTCCAGATGCCATGGCCCTGATGCCCTCTCAAAGTCGGACACCATGGCATCTAGTACGAGACCTGCGTTTGACCTTAGACTCTTGGAGGCTGCGAGGATGACTTCGCTCGAGATGGGATTGCGCTTCTGCGGCATGGTCGACGAGGCGCCTCTATGGGGGACAAACGGCTCTGCTACTTCTCCTAGTTCGTTGGACGACATGATGATCAAATCCAGGGCGATCTTGCCGAGTGATCCTCCAAGTAGAGCGAGAAAGTTAACAGTCTCGGCGATCCCATCGCGAGCCACGTGCCAGGTAATAGGCGGATCATCCAGTCCTAGTTCAACAGCCAATTGCTTCCGGACCTTGATGCCGTCGTCGCCAGATCCTAGTGATGCAAGTGTCCCAGCCGCGCCGCCGTATTGGACCATCAGAGCTCGGGGTTTCAGCTGCTCGAGTCGTTCCCTGTGACGATACAAGCCAGATAGCCAGACGGCACACTTGTACCCAAAAGTTACGGGCAATGCGTGCTGTAGATGTGTTCGTCCAGCCATGGGCGTATCACGATATGTAGTTGCCAGCCGTTCAAGAGCTGCAATCACACCAGATAACTTGACCTGAACCACATCGAGACCTGCCTTCATCTGAAGAACACTCGCCGTGTCCATAATATCCTGCGTCGTGGCTCCCCAGTGGAGATACTTGCCGGCAGAGCCACACATGGCGTTGAGCTGTCGCACGAGGGGAAGAATCGGGTATCCGACAACGTCTGTCTCTGTCCGGAGACGGTCCATGTCGAGTGCCGACGGGTCGGACAGCGATGTGATGGACGCGGCGGCGTCGGGGGGGATGACGCTGCATCGGGCTTGGGCTCTTGCCAGAGCTGTCTCGACGTCTACGCAGCGGTTGATGTAGGCTTGGTCACTGAAGATCTTGGGGGGGTCAGCAAGAACATAGAGTAGGTAGGGACTAGCTCACACTGCGGATCTCGTCGGTTCCGAATAAGTTGCGGAAGACGATGGAGTCGAAAGCGCTGATGGATCCAATGGCGCGACGTTGGATGACGTGGTGGTTCAGAGTGAGCCGAAATACTTGCTTGTACATGGCGACAGAGCTTAGTGAGTGTGTTCAAATTTCTCTTGTCCAAGGTATCCACGAGCAACAAAGATATCTAGTCCCACAGAGATCTGACTATGTGGGGTTGACTGCTTCCCCACGATGATGATGGCCAGTCCCACTTGACCATCTGCGGCTCAACATGTATCACTCGAGCCCTCATCGTACGGTAAACAGTGCTATATACTTGCTACATGGGGCCATCTAGATAAAAGATTCCGGCGCAAGGCCTCGTTATTCCCAACAACATCTTAATCACTTCCCTCTCACCATACCCTCCATCATGCCCGTAAAGCGCCCGCCCATCTCAGACCCCCAGGCCGTCTTCCACTACACAGACCTCCAGAGGTCTAAGCCCACCCGCGAGAACGACCCGTACGAATACCAACCCGGCTGGGGCAACCGGCACCAATCCGAGGTGATCCCCGGTGCTCTCCCGGCGGGCCAGAACAACCCCCAGGACCGCGGCCTCGGCCTGTACACCGAGGGCATCACCTACTCTGCGTTTGCGGCGCCGCGGGGCCTCAACTCGAGCACGTACATGTATCGAGCGAGGCCTTCTGCGGCTCACCAGGGGTACTCTGACGTGGATACAAAGTCTCATATCGAGAACTGCTTCCTGTCTCTGAATCCCAGGGTCCAGTGTCTTCCCCAGCAGGCAGAGTGGTCGCCGTTTCCTCTGCCGGTAGATGATGACGAAGTCGACTTTACGGATGGTCTGCATACCCTCGGGGGGAGTGGAGATCCCAATCTTCGACAGGGACTTGCAGTATACGTGTATATGGTCAACTCGTCCATGGACAACAAGGCGTACTGCAACACCGACGGCGACTTTCTCATCACCCCGCAGCTGGGGATACTCGATATCCAGACCGAGATGGGAAAGCTGCTTGTCCAACCCGGTGAGATCTGCGTGATCCAGCGGGGAGTCCGATTCAGAATCAACCTTGGTCCTGATACCTCTGTGGCAAGGGGTCACATCGCCGAGGTGTGGGGATCCATGTGGGAGCTCCCTGATCTGGGACCTCTGGGTGGTCACGGACTTGCCAACCCACGCGACTTTCTGTACCCTGTTGCGCATATCGACCATGATCTACACGTGCCGTTTACCATTGTGGTCAAGAACAATGGGAAGCACGTGGCGATCAAGCAGGACCACAGCCCGTTTGACGTGGTTGCCTGGCATGGTAACTGCGTTCCATACAAGGTGAGACTGAAGATACAATGATATTAGCCATATTAACAAGAATAGTATGATCTGACCAAGTTTGTGGCACAAAACTCTACAACCGTCGACCACACCGATCCAAGCGTCAACACCGTCCTGACGGCTAAATCCCTCGACCCCCACGTGCCACTCGCAGACTTTCTCTGGTTCGGCCCCAGGTGGGACGTGGCCAGCAACAGTTTCCGTCCGCCGTACTTTCACCGCAACAGCGCTACCGAGATGCTGGCCTGTATCTACGGCGCGGGACTGGGCCGTTCCGACGAGTTCCAGCCTGGAGGGTGTAGCTACGAGGGGGGACATACGCCCCATGGAGGATATGGCGATGAGTACGTGACTGAGCTGCCCATTCAAGTCAATGAACCGCGGAGGATTCTCGAGAGTAAGTGATTCTCCCAGGGTTCAAGTCGGCATGCTAATTGTAGACCAAATGACCATCATGCTCGAGTCTTCACGCACATTCCTATTTACAGAATACGCCCGTGAGATCTGTGGCGTTCTCAACAACCAGGGAACAGATCCCAAGGTCTGGGATAACCTTCCAGACCGGTTCTCTGCTCATCCTCTCACCAAGCAGCTGCTCGCCCGTGTGGCAGAGGACAAGGCCAGCCAGAGAAAGGCCGTCGACTACTACCACTCGCTTGACCTCTCAAGGTCCACCGCTCCGGTCAATGGCAGGAATGGAGTAGAGTAATTTTTCATGTCATCTACATAATCTTTATTGCCGGTCCTCCATGTCAAGTAGAGAGTCGCTCATTATCCGCAGAATGTGACAGAACCCCTTTGCATTCCACTTGCCCACCTCCTCCAGCAGGCTCGCAAACTCGAGCAAGATCATCTTTGCCGCGTTGTACCCGCCCTCGCAGATCGTGCCCGAGAAGCTGACGACTCCTCCGTCCCTGAGGAACCGTCTAGCAGGGTTATCCTGGCCGTCGTCAAAGGCAGCAGTGGTCACGCCGTGTGCCCCCAGACTCATCCAGTCCACCTCGTTGAGCAGCTCGTACGGTTCGACATCTGTGCTGAACTGCATCTCGTCATCGCCATTGTCATCATCAGGATGCATCATGAACACGTGCAGCCCCAGAACCAGTGCCGCCACAAAGAGCGACACTTCGGAATGGAACATTGTCCCGTCGTTGATCCTCCGACGGCTCATGGCGGCGTATATCCCCGCCGCGTGGAGACATGCCCTCCTGGCGTACCAGGTTCTGCTCCACGCCGTGATGTTCTGCAGGGCTGCGTAGGCGGTCTCGGCGCCGTTGCGTCCGGCCGCAAGCTCAAAGACGCCGAGGTCGGCAAACAGGCCGAGGTTGAGAAAGTGCCACATGGCGATGCAGTTGGGGTTCTTGTACCGCAGGAACTTGGAGTATCTGACGTATATGTCGTTCAACGGGTGCAGCAGCATCTTGCCTGTTTCTCCAGACGCCCATATCCCTTGGTACGACGGACAGACTTGGTCGTGAGGGACGGCCATGCCTTGGGCGCGAGCGTGGAGGATGCGGTTCCAGATGATGGATAAAAGACCGGCGATTCCGACAGGGGAGACGTCCTGTGATTCGGGCAGGGGTATCGAGGGGGTCTGCGTGTGGGTTGCTACAGGTTCCGTCACCATGCAGGCGCCGTTGTCGACAAGCCGTTTCCAGGATCTCGACGATGAAGCTTGGAATAGTTCAATGGAACACGGCATCTCGAATCTGGCGATTGGAGTGCGGATAAGTGGCTCTGCACCGAGGTTGTACGCCCACCAGGCATCCGTCATGATCAACGTTGATATTAGTCTACACAGGGTCAGTGGTCTACCAGGTGCAGCACTGGAGGTTTAATACCGCTTGACACTCTCGATGCGGGCCCATGCTTTCCAAAACACGTCATCGCTCTGCGCCTGGCTTTGGGAATGGTTCTGAGCTTGTGATTTGACGTGGTCTAAGAGACTCTCTAAACTGGATGGCTCTGATAGTGATGTAAAGAGTCCCGAGACTTGAGCAAGCTAGAGCATCTCGTCAGTACAGCTCGCCACTCGAGAGACACCTTACGCTGAATGTCTGACTGTACAGCATTTGTGACAAGACCTCGTCATGAGCATCCTAAACACTTAGCAGGGGAATACAGAGTGACTGAGGCCATACCCGAGGCGAGCATATCGACCAAGCCATGAGGAGCAACGTGGCAGAAGTCAGCTGGTTGATGAGCTTTATCGGACTCCCCGGTCCAAACGGCGGCGTAGCCAGTTGACCACAGCACTTTTCCGTAGCTGCCTACAGACTATCAGCAAGGCCTCCCCAGGAGATGATGGCTATTACCGGTAGGTAGCAGAGCGTGAATTCTCTGACTTGTTTAGAGTCAAGGAGGACCAGTCCTAGGAGACACAGCGAAAAGACTATCGAGTTGGGCGCCAACTTTGCTGAAAACGTTGGTCGGTGGATAAACGGGAGAAGAGAGTGCGGCTGTCGAAAGGCAATATCCAGACCCAGATTGAGCAGTCGAGTAGGAGGAAAAGCAACCCCGTCATTGGACGCGAATTCTCGTATCAGTTCTTGCCGTTTATCCTCGTCCATGCCCCATTTCGACTCATTCTCCTTGCTTATCACAGGAGTCGGCGACCCTTGGGATACGAAAACGCTCGTGCAGATGTTATCCCCCTTGTAAGAGGCCACGTCGGACCACATCCTAGACGCGAATGCCGTCCGGTTGGCCATGCGCGACTTGTTGCCGGGCCATAGCCTCGATACTTGGGCGAATCGCTCGAGGGGGATGCTGCTTGCGCGGTCTGTGCTCGATAGCTGAGAGCTGCGTGCTGTCTGGGGAGAGTCTCCGGGGAGTGGTAGATCCATAAAGTCTAGCATGGAGAAGTTGTTGTAGGGCAGGCCAAAGATGGCGTTGGAAGGTGGTGGGTCGTTGGTATACACATTGTCTACTGGATCAGAGATTAGCAGAGGTCCAATACATGGAAGACAACATACTCATGAACATGCTCGGGGATGGAATGGCATCGACGCCGCTGTTGAATAAACCGGTCGCATAGCCGAGCAGGTCAGGCGGCGGGGTGGCCAGAGAGGGCATGAGTCCCCTGGGAGCAGGCTGTGGCGACATGTCGTCAGGCACAGCAGTGGCTTCGACCTGGTCCAGCCGGCCACGACCAGCGTGGAGTATCGATGCGGCAGCCAGGGTATCAAGTTCGGTCTGCTCGGTCCTCATGACCTCCGGGGGGGCCATGGCCCGGGACGCGGCCGGTTCGGGGTCCGGCTCCGGGTCGGCCTGGGATGGGGCTTCCCGCGTCGAGCTGCCGACCGACTCGACCTGGATGCAGTCTTGGAGACCATCCCTAGGGGTATCCGATGTGCTCAGGTCTCCCTGCGACGAGGCATCCTGGCTGTGAAAGAACTTGACATGGCGGAGCAGGACGTCGCTGCATCATTCAGTATGTACCGAGGGGCAAAGTCGTCTCGACTGACCTTCGAGCGTAGCGACGGCCGCACTTGTGGCAGTGGAACGGCTTCTCTCCCGTATCTGGTCATCACCCGTTAGCTAGAGTCTCCACTTGTCCCCGCGTGCCATCTTACGGGATCTCTCGTGCCGTAAGAGATGCTCAGTCTTGTGGAATGTGCGATCGCAGTACGAGCAGACTTTCATAGTCGCAGCGCCTCGTGTACGTGGCCAAAAGTATCTATCGGTATTCGGTTCCGAGGATGGGGCCCCTACATGGTCTTGAGTTGTTCGGGTCTGGGTTTGGGTGAGGCTGAAGTTGGCCGGCAGTGGAAAAGCGGAGGTGGGGAAAATCCGGGGAACAGCGAGCGAGGCGAGAAGTGCGGGGGCAGTCACAGGGATGGGCGGCATGGGCCTGGGTCCGGCCTATTCGTGGTGGGTTTAATAATACGCTTGCATCTAGTTGTGTGTGGTTCTACGTGATAAGGCAGGGTCGGCTGGCTCTGCAGTTATTCGGGCCTGAGCACTGAGCACTAATAACTGCAGGACAACATCGGCCGTACGAGGTAAGCCAATGTGCCGACAGTCTAGTCTACGTGGTCTTTTTAATCCTTTCCAATATCTCATTTACAGCATTAGCTGGATATATAATCAGGCCGATGCTTCATAGTGGGATACCGATGTGGGACATGTGGGACATTGAAATCCATGTGGGACAGCCTCATGAGTTGTCGCCAATGGCTATGCATATGAATATTCTCCTGTGTCAAATAAACATGACTCGAGACATGTCTGTCACACTGGCTCATCCATCTCTGGGTCTCCACGGCGTCCGTCGCGACAACGTGTGGCAATTCCGCGGCCTCTCATACGCAACCATTCGACCCAGGTTCGCAGGCCTCTAGCTTCTGTGCAGTTTACGGGTTTGGCCTCTAGATAAGACAGTGGATATTTATACCAAGATTATCACGAGTCCCCGTTGTCCCCAAAATCATGTAGACTTTCGCCATCTGCTGCGCATCCCTGGACAGGAGTCGATCCCAACACGGATAAAGACGAGTTTGCGTATCTCAACCTCAATGTCACGATTCCTGAGCCCGCCGCTGTATCATCAGACTCGCCTCTTCCAGTAGTCTAGACACTCTTTCCGATGCGTTTGACCTCGTTGGCGAGAAGAGCCAGTTCTTGAAGGAACTATACGGGATTGTCATCCATCGGCTAGGCTCTTATAAACTGGGCGCGCTAGGCATTCTCATGACGCGAAATTCAGTTAGGCTACCGACATCATCACTAAACGGTACCAACAGGTCAACCTATCCTTATTTAGATTCCTCGTCGACTAGCCCAATCCGTGGCAGACCTCTAGCCGGGCTTATTATAGGGTCGACCTTGCCTCCCTATTTAGCGGATTCGATCTGTCTTTTAATAAGGTCGGAGAGTGTCTTAGGAAATGCAGTGGAAATGGACTGAGTTTGTGTATAAAGAGAATATATTAAATATTAGGTGTTTGATAACAATGGGTTAAAGGCGAGGTATTGTTTTATTAAGCAGCCGAAAGATATTAGCCTCGACACGGTTAATTCTATAGTTCGTGCTTTGGCCAGTGGTAGAGGAAGTCATGAAATTAAGATGCGGACGATATCCGTCTTCTATTACTTTATCTCCTCTAAGTTTTATATCTGTCTTATTTCTCCATCTCGTTTGAGACTCTAAGGTAGTCTCGTCAGTCGATCCTCCTTGGATTCTTCACAACCTTGAATCAAGGTATCTTCAAGCGCACGAGAGATGGATAATGCCCTGAGAGTCCTCTGACCTGAATCGAGAACGTGCAAGTATGTAGTCTCCTGGCAACAAGTCTCTTGATGCATTTACCACACCAAGACTACGCAGACGCCGGCGACAGCTGCCACACCGTTCAACATCACCGCCCTTGATGCATCGTTATCTACGGGAGTAGTGCTCTCCGTGGTGGAAGCCTCAGAGGCTGTGGAAGAAACTTCGGCGGCTGTGTCGGAGGTTGAAGCCGTGCCAGTGGAGGCAGTTGCCGCTGAGGACTCGTCGGCGGTAGAAGTACCCTCACCAATCGTTGCAGAAGTAGCAGTTGCCGAGATACCGGAGGCAGTAGTCAACTTGATGCCGCAGACCTTCTCGACGTCGAAAGCGAATTCCATGTTTCTGGCGTGGCATTCCACAGTCTGCCGCTCAATCGAGTCTAAACGCCGCCAGTAGTTGATTAGCTACGACCTGTGTTTGAAATACCACCAGACAAAGGTAGCCTACCGGGCAAGACAGAGGCGGCGCACTTCTCTGCCATGCAGCAAAAGTACTTCTCGCGATACTTTTGCCGGGTGCACATGCATGCATCGTCATCGGTGCAGGAACCACCCGGGAAGCTACCAAAGAAGCAGTCGTTCTAGGGAAACTATCAGTACGATGCCGAATGGTGATAAAAGTCACTACTCACATCGCACTCGGCATTCTTGTTGATGTCCTCGTACTGTGGCGGCGATGCAACCACGAGACCCAGAAGCCCAAAGAGGACCAAAGCAGACAAGCGCGCCATGGTGAATTGATATTAGGGTACTGATAGAAACGAATGACGAAAGGAGCGACTGATGATGAAGCAAGTGAGCGACGACGGTTGAGTTTTCGGGAATAACGTTGGGAGGAAAAAGGGGCTCGTGTGGTCTGATGTCGGCCATTTCTAATTGCGGCTGACGCAGATAAATCTTTCGCCCGGAGCTTGCCGGTTGCCGGCTTGGCACCTCAACTTGGTAGCAGGGGACGATTCGAGATTCGACGACGAGTCCAATGGGCTATTACCCCCGTCCAGGCGTAAACTCGTCCCAGCCGAGATGGCAAGATTCCTTTATCTACAACATCGCTGACAAGGCTTGCGAGAACATCATCGCAGCCCCATACCATCCTGATACCCATGGTTACCGGCAGGTACTCCGTGTGGCAGCTCACGAGGAAGAAATGCCCCGGCAGAGGACCAACTCCCTAGTGCAGTCGCCTCCGAGTTGCCTAACCGCCATGTCGCCGACGTAGCAGAGAAGAGGGAGTTTATTTTCATTCGGGGCAGTTCCCCTTTTTTCTGTGGTTCTTCACAACTGCAAGAGCAACATCAAGCCCGCCCCTATAGCGCCCATGACAGGAATTGCCATCCTCCCAGCGCCGTTGCCCGCCGACTCAGTACCGGTAGATGCCGCCGCCCCAGCCGTGGACGGAGATCCAGACAAGGTCGTAGCTAGCTTTGTTGCCTCGACCGAGATGCCCGAGACTGAAGCCGTAGCCGACGGCGCGTAGGAAGCAGACGTGAAGGAGCATTGTGACATGATCTTGTCGACGTCTATTACGTGGCAGCTATCCACATGAAGCTATTTCCATGCTGCTTCAAGAGTCGTACCTTCTGAGTCGTCGCTGTTCTGAGCCATGCAGCTCGCGCAGAGCGCCATCACGCCCTCAATATCGAAGCTCTTGTTGGTGCAGATACACTCTGCCTCGATAGCTTCATCGGCACCGGCACGTTGACGGAGACGGAATCCCCTCTTGTCGTGGTCCGTGTGCGCTTCTTCTGGGTCGATGTCGCATGTGGTGGTGAGATCGACGATGGGCTGGCAGATTGTCGTGCTTGCCGACGGGACGTCGTCTGCTTGGAGTTCCTCTGCCAGGGCAGCAGGAATAACAGCAGCCAAGCCAATAAGGACGGTGGGATGCATTGTGGAAAGAGGAACTGATGTTGGATTAGGTGATGAATGATTTCTCTGAGTTGGGTCTGGTGTCAGTGATATTAACTCGAGAGACAGAGTGTCTTTTATACTTGGTGGATCATCGCTTGGGGGATATGTCGACCTTCGAGTAGCTCTCTTGAGGCATTGATCAAGCACCTAGGTAGTTTATAAACCCCGTGGACATGTTTGAGCTATATTAGGGCTTGCAATAAATGCCAGTCTAAAAATTAAGTGATGCTAAGAATAGAAGAGTAGCGCAAGGGGCACTTGTCTCGCCCTTGTTTAATACACCCGCAAAACATCTACAAACACTAAGATCAAACAGCTAATACTAATTAAGATAGAAATGCTACACGAGATAGTCTTAAGAGTAACGAATTTACAATATCTCGATAAGAAGGCCTCGAAATTTACTCTTATAATAAGAGATAACGTGCCTGATAAGCGAG
>JABFEP010001441.1:0-10556 GCA_013618265.1 Fusarium albidum
GGCTTCTCGCTCCGCTCGGGACCTCATGCCCTCCACTCCCTCACCACCCCAATAAACCTCTCCAGCTCGTCCCCCTCCGTCGCCCACGTCGTCAACAGCCTAATCACAGCCTCACCATCCCCCCTTTTCTCCCACACATAAAACACAAACCCCTCCTGCAGCGCCTTTATCAACCCCACCGGCAGCACCGCAAACACCTGGTTCGTCTCCGTCGCCGCGTACACCGAGAACCCCGCGTCCGCAATCCCCCTCGACAGCCTCCCCGCCGCCTCGTTCGCCCTCCTCGCCAGCTCAAAGTACAGGTCGTCGCTGAACAGCTCGGCGAACTGGGCGCCCATGATCCGGCTCTTTGCCAGCAGCGACCCGTGCTGCTTGACGTAGAACTCAAACTCCCCCGCCAGCCGCTCATCCTTGACAACCACCGCCTCGCCCAGAAGAGCACCGTTCTTTGTCCCCCCGATCCAGAAGATGTCGGTCAACTCTAGGATATCCGGCAACGTCATGTCGTTCGCCTTTGATGCGAGTGCGGTGCCGATGCGGGCCCCGTCGAGGAATAGTATGAGCTGGTTCCTTTCGCACACGTGCTTGATGGCAGCTAGTTCCTCCTTGGTGTATATGGTTCCTATCTCGGTCGCATTCGAAATGTACACCAGTCGGGGCTTGGCCATGTGCGGAAAGTGCCAGTTATCGTCGAGGGCCCGCTCGATCGTCTTTGGCGTCAACTTTCCATTCTGAGGCGTCACATTGATGATCTTGTGTCCGCTCGCCTCGACGGCGCCCGTCTCCCTCGTCACGATGTGGCCGGAACTCGCTGCTATGACGGCCTCGTGCGGTCGCAGGCACGCAGCGATGGAGATGGCGTTTGCCGACGTCCCGCTCGGCACGAAGAAGACGCCGACATCGTCGCGGCCGAGGTGGCGGCGGATGCGCCGCCGGGCGAGGTCGCAGAACGTGTCACCGCCGTAGCCGGCCTCCTGGGATGTGTTGCTGGCGAGGATGGCCTTGAGGAGCGCGGGGTGCGCGCCCTCGCTGTAGTCGTCCAGGAAGCTGTACCGGGGGGGAGGGATTTGTGAGGGCATGATGAATTGGAGAATCTGTCAACAAGCTCCTCACTGCAGTCTTATATAGAGAATCTCCACCTGCATTGTGTCATGACAGCAAGGGTCGTTACTAAGTGTCTTGTTAGTCAACCCGTCCTGTGGGTCGTTACTCAACAATTGATTACGCAAAGCATATCCCATCAGGGTACCGAAAACTCTGCAGCGCGAGGGGCCCCCAGAGTTTGCACGTCGGTCCGAATCGGCTCGGCAGAAATCGTGTTGACCGCATCGAGAGAAAAGTCGATGAAGCTGCGGTACGTCTCGACCGTCGCAGCATCCAGCGGCTTGGGATACGTCAGTATCTTCTGGAACCTCGGCTTCAGGGGGATCCCCTGCGCCGTCATGTCGCTCAGCTGGTCGTACAGCTCTGGGTACTTTTCGAAGAAGGCGGGATCGATCTTGTAGTACGACGCGCCCTTGTCCATGTTGAGTTGCTTAAAGGCCGCGCGGGCATACCCCGGGGACGTGAACAGCGTCGTCATGTCCGGGGCGGGGAGAGTAGCGAAGCCCTCTTCAGATGACATGGCCGTGATGAGATCCGTCACGCGTATGTACACGGTGATCTGGGGAGCCCCGAGGATCAGCTCCGACATGAGAGCCTCGACCACGTAGCCCGTCACGGCGTCGCAGAAGATCTGGTCGATCTGGGGGTTTGCCGCGTGCAGCTGGATGAGGCGGTCACGGATGGAGGGGAAGGGGATCCAGTCTATCACGCGCGGGTGCGGGTTCTTGATCTGCGTCTCGGTCGGACGGTACCGCTGGTGGAGCTTGCCGAACGTTGTCGACGACGGGTACAGTTGCCAGGCCGTGAGCTCGATGATGTGGTAGAAGCGTGTCTTTGCGTACCAGGCCATGACGTCGGGGCGGGTCATGCTGTTGAACATGGACAGGACCATGAGGACGGGTTGGTAGAGGCTGTCATGTCAGTCTGGGCTGAGAAATCGGGGTATAGATCTTACCTCTGAGAGACTTGCCCCTCGGGTATGAACCCCGACGCGCCAAGCTTGCTCTTGAGGAGACGCTGGAGCAGCTGGATGTGGTCCGAGAAGGGCGAGTTTGAAAAGGCCCAGTCCTTGCCGAGCATCACGCTCGACTCCTCTGTTGCGTTGATCGCGTCGAGGTACGGCTGCATTCCCATCTGGTACTCGAAGCTCCAGATGTTGGGTATCTGAGGGTACAGGGGGCTTGTGCCGGCGACGTTGATGAGTTCAGAGGATGTGAGGCTGTCTCCGATGACTGCACTGTAAGTACGTATGCAGACTAGACGGTGGACACTTACCCTGGGCACTCTCGTCAAAGGGGGGGTAAAAGTCAAGAGTAGAGGTATCGAGAGATGGCATCTGCTGGCTCGGATCACAGGCGGGTTCAGGCACCCCCTCAACATCCCCCACAGACGCATCATCCAGCGTCTTGGACACTGAATCGCTCAGCAGCTGCACAGTGGCGAGCAGCCTCGACATCTTTGTCTGCACCTCGACCAGCTGCGCCCGGAGGAGCCGGTTCTCCCGCTGGAGAGCCTCGACGCGCTCGCTGTCCGGCCTCTGGTCCGCGTTGACGCGGCTGCGCAGGTCCCGGATGCATTCTGCCTGTCTGCGGCGGAAGGCTCGCTGGGAGAGGCGATTGCGGAGTTTTCTACTGCGTGAGCTATGTGATGCACTTTGGACTCGGAACCTACCTTCGTTCTTGGTCGGTCAACTTTTCATTCTCTTGAGAGGGCTTTGGGGAGTCCATCTTGTCTGGTCCGTTGATTCTCTTGACAGTATCTGACGGTGAATCTGCAGGTCAAATTCTTCGGAGGGGGCCCGAGTTCGGCCGGTTAGCGGCGGCAATGACGGAGTTGTGATGCTCCACCGCCGAGGAGGCCCGAAGATGTTTCTGATTACGAGCCACGAGTGCACTGCAGTCTCAGTCAGGCGGTGTGCTGTAATGGTATAGTTACTCAACATCTGCCTATAGTATTCTGATCAGTTACAATTTGCCGATTCCTGTCTCTCCCTAAGCCCCCCCAGCCCCCCGATGAGCATTCTCATCATGATACAGATCCGGACACTTCTCCCCCTTCTTCATGAGCACCCACCTCCTCAGCCACCACGGCAGCACCGTCTTGAGCTGATACTTTGCGTGCGTCCTGTCCGGCACGCCAAACACATAGTCCAGCTCCTCGAGCGTCTTCTGCTTCGTCTCGGGCACGAACAGGAAGATGAGCACCAGCGCCACGAGGTTGAGCCCCGAGTAGAAGCCAAAGGCGCCCGTGGCCGTCATGGCGATGAGCATGCGCGGGAATGTCAGCGAGAGGACGCTGGCCCAGAAGTTGTTTGTGGCGACGGCCCACGACATGCCGACCTCGCGGTGCGACAGGGGGAAGACCTCGGCCGAGTACATGAACGGGACGGGGCCTTCGCCTGTGTAGTGGTCAATAATGTCACCAGAGTGAATATGAAGAACTTGCCTGGGGAGTAGAATGCGCAGAAGAGATAGACAAAGGTTGCGACAGCGGCGATCCTAGCTGTGCTGTTTTCGACATTTGGCTCGATCAGGTAACAGAGACCGGCAGCTATCTTGTCAGTACTGAATTGTCAACGAATCAAGTTAACTAACCAAGCAACGTCCAAAACATGTTCGGAAAAGTAAACAGGAGAAGAGTCCTCCGGCCAAAAGTATCGATAGTCCAGACCGCAGGCCAAGCAAACAGAAAGTTGATGAGTCCAAACCCGAAACTAGCCCACAGGGCTGTGTAATCGCCTATGCCGCTCTGCTTGAAGATGGTGGCGCTATAAAACGCAATAATGTTGATTCCTTACAGGTCAGCTTCACCATTTAGTTGATTCAGCTTCACAGACTCACCACACATCTGCTGCGCAATCATGACAATCCCCGAAGCCCACGTCGCTCGTCTGATCCTCGGGATGGTAAAAAGCTCGACGAATCTCGTAAACACGTTGCTCGTCACCTTGAGCCCCGACTCGCGCACCAGCACCTTTTCCTGCTCGAGCAGGCAGTGGATGTAGTACAGATCCCTCGCGGCCTGGATGGGCGTGTTCCTCAGCCTCAGGAGGGACCCCCAGGCCTTGCGGTGCTTGTTCTTCTTGAGGTACCACCGGGGGCTCTCGGGGCAGAACCACGTGCCGAGGACGAGGGGGACGGCGGGGATAAAGGCCGAGCCGAACTGGAGGCGCCACGATATGTCGCCGGTCTTGCCGACGGCGAGGTTGGAGCAGGTGCCGAGGAAGATGCCTGAAAGATTAGATAACCACACTTGATAGTTCCTAGTGACTTACCGAATGCTGTCCATATCTGCCAGGACATTACTAGGCCGCCGCGGATGATGGCTGGCGAGTTCTCGGCTGAGAATACAGGAACGGTGACTTCCTTGAGGCCCATGCCAATCCCGAGAAGCATGCTATTTTGTCAGCCCTGGATTTTATAAAGAGATCCAACTTACCGGCACGCAGCTAATTGCCCCCATGTCTGGGAGACGGCCATTCCAAAGGGAGCCAGAAGAGAGAAAATGGCGGCGACAAAGATGACGCCTCGTCGACCCCAGAGGTCATTCAGAGGATCAGATATCCAGCCGGCACTACAGAGTCAGCAAACATCACCCTGCAAAAACATATACTCACAAGAGACAGATGGTGATGTACGGCATGGCATTGACGAATCCAATGATCCAGCTGTTCTTGGAGCACTCCCCCTCGTTGGCCACAGGTCCGCACGACGACCCCGCAGCATCGGGGATACCAAGGGCCTCGTGAAAAGTTAAGTTTGCGCCATTAGAGCCGGTCTATTGGTCAATAACCTGCAATCCATAGTAATATTCAACATACCTGATCCCAGCCCTGGATCGCGGCCGCAATAGAGTTCAGAAAGATGGTGTAGTACAGAGCCCGCGGATGCGTCCACTTGTGGGTGACCTCCCTCCTCAGCGCCTCCTTCTCAGCCTCGTCGAGCTCGTCCAGGGCCTCGAAGTCGGCGGGGCTCTGCGCGATGAGCGCGCCCTTCTGGAGCAGCGGCAGGATGTCCTCGGGCAGGCCCCTGGACTCTTGGAACTCGGCCACGTCCTTGAAGAGCTGGCTGCGGGGGATGCCCTTGAGGGGGTTGCGGATCTCACCGACGACGTTGTCGGTGAGCTTGGAGAGGTCCTGGCGGGTTGGCTGGATGTCCTTGGTGTCCCTGGATGGTCAGAGATGTTAGGACACAAGGCAGGATACTTACTGTCTTTCGGGAGAGTCCGACACGCGCTTTTCTTGAGACATGTTGGAGTGTCAAGGGTCCTGATGGTGGTCCGTGGATGAGCAGAGGGGAACAGAGGAGGAGCAACGAGGGTTTATAGCGTCACCCGCTGCATCCCGTCTCGTTGTTAGAGACATGCCGATCAACGGCTGAGCACTGAAACTGGGGGCCGGTTACATTGGTCGACTCAGACGCCACGAGTGAGGGCATTCAGAGACATGCCGGGACATCGGCCGCCAAGCGCTGCCCTACGATGCATCGGTCCCTGCCAAGTATTCCGGGGTATTGCAGATCCCCAGACACGCCGAGAAAGGGCCCGCGCCCAATGACACAGATCCGGGGTCATCCTGTGATTGTACTGTACATACCAGAACTGGCCACGCGCAGACATCTGTCGGTCCAATCGCCGGGAGGGAATCCCGCTGCCTGGACTAACGCCGCGCTAGGGTACGGTGTGGTTGCAATGGAACTTGGAGTGAACTTTTGCCTGTAAGCTTGATGACGCAGGTGGAGGAGGCGGATGGTGGGAAATGGCTTCCAAGAGTGAATAGAAGAGAGGACAGTCAGAACGGGGGTTTCTGCGGGTGATGGACGGAGGATGCCGTTCCAGCTGGTGATGAACTAGATGGGAGATTCTAATAGGCAAAGGGCGGAGAGTCTCACTGCGTGACATCCGAGACGCTCTTGATGTAGATTGAGCTTCTCCGGCATCTACAGGAAAAAGTACAGTACCACTTTATCAAGCTCACCACTAGATCTTACAATTGCGGTGATTCCAAAGCTGATGCCCCCAATTCAATGCTTCAACTTCCTTCCCAGCCAACATTAACTACATGGATCGCCCTCAGGCTTATTTGATCGGAGAAAATTGCCGGCTTGGCTCGCTGGCGGCGTCTCAGTCGTCAAGCGCGGGCAGTCGTTGGGGGCTAACGTTGGTTGACAAGCCACTGACGTGTAGGGCACTGTTTCATCAACTCGACAGATAACTCTGGGAGGATGTGGAATACAAACGGTATGACTAAGAAGCTTTAAATAGAAACGAGTAACTTATTCTCAGTCCTCAAGTAACG
Source organism: Fusarium albidum (assembly GCA_013618265.1). NCBI lineage: Eukaryota > Fungi > Ascomycota > Sordariomycetes > Hypocreales > Nectriaceae > Fusarium > Fusarium albidum. Next base: position 6,401 of record JABFEP010001441.1, read on the forward strand.
AAACGCTTTGATACCGAGGTTTATCTTTCAGAAGATGGAACCGTATACTTGCTTCAGCAGACTCGGTCTAATGCCTCGGTATTCCAAGACCACTCATCATGTATCTACGAAGGGACTTCCAAGGCCAACAGTATCTTATAAAGACCTAGGTATGTCCTATCCTTGTCTACTACAACTGCCGTTGCTGTTTAGCCTGTCATCGTTGAACATTGTTATTTGTTGATCCATACCTTCTATCATGGAACATGGAAAAAGACCAAGATCTTGCCAATTGTGGCTAAAAGGAATATCCAATATTCTTTTCAGCCAAAGGTCCTGTTCATCGTTGTCTTCCATATGTAGTACAATGTCACAACATAACCAGCACAGCATCACATAATACTTTCACATGAGACTTCCAATTCACATGACATATGTACCAATGGATTATATCCTCAGTGACGGCTTCAGCCACTATTTACAAAGAATAGACAGTACGTGAGTACCACGAAAAGATCCTTCATCCCATCCACTTCTCAGCCACGACATCATTTACATGAATCGCGCGGCACGCTTGGCAGCGCGGCGAGCAGCACGCTTGGCCTTGCGGGCCTTGCGTCGGCTGGCGCAGGTGTCGGGCTCGGCAGCAGGGGCAGTAGCACCGGGGGCCTCTGTGGCGACGGCGCTGGGGGCATCGACGGCAGTCGGGGCAGGGGCAGAGACTTCAGGCTCGACGGGGGCGACGATGGTTCCGTTGGTGCCGTTGGTGCCGTTGGAGGGGGAGCTGGCGGTGGGGACGAGAGTGGCAAAGGTGGGAGTGCCAGCAGCGGGTGCGCTGGAGGCAGGGCTCTCGCTGCCAGCGTCGCTGTCAGACTCGTCGCTGCCGGTGCAGTCACCGTCGGAGGTCTGGCCAGCGAGGTTGGCAGTGTGGTCCTCGCAGCTCTTGGGCCAGGTCTTGGGGCCGGGGGCAGTGTAGCTCGTGGGAGCAGGGTAGTACAGGTTGATCAGCACGCCGGGCTCGCTCCCGTCGTAGGCACCGGGGAACTGGACAACGGGGGAGGGAGAGCCGGAGCCGGATCCCTCGACGGTGAGCTGAGCGCAGCCAATGTAGAACTGGGCACCGCCGGCGCTGCCCGCACCGTGGAGACCAATGTGCTCGGCGCGCATCAGGTAGGTACCCGAGGGGAGCTCGTCGGGCAGGGCAAAGGTGAAGTTATGGATGCCCTGGTTGTTGACGTAGGTTGCCCACTGGAGACCGGCGTCGGTGATGGAGCTGGTGGTCAGCTCGTACACCTTGAACCAGTCGCCGTCGCCGAGGTAGTCCGAGGCCTCGGTCCCCTCGGGGGCCTTGCTCATGTACACGGCGAGGGGTCCCGGGTGGCCGATCTCGACGTTGACGGTGAAGCCGACCTCGTCGCCGGGGGAGACGGCGTGGGTCTTTGTCTTTGCGCGGATGTCGGCGTCGAGGCCGCCCGCGTTGCAGATGATGTCCTTGGAGGTGACGTCCTCGATGGGCGAGTTGGAGTTGGTCGTCTGCCGGACGTACTCGTACGGCTCGGTGATGTCGCCGTTGACGATGAGCGCCTCAAAGTTGTAGTGAGCCAGCACGCTGGGGACGGCGGCGGCGAGGGCCAGCACGGAGGACAGAGAGGTGCGCATGTTTGCTTGGTAGTGTAATTTGGTAAATGATAGTGTATGTTGTAAGAACAGTGAAAGACTAAAACCACCAGGGTTTTGGAAGGAATGTGAACTCGTAGAGTTTGAAGAAAAGAACGACGCAAGCAAACAGCTGCCGGAACTTGAAAGTTGGAAAGAATGGGATGAGGAGAGAGGGAGAACAGTTCAGACGACTGCGAACATGGCCCTTCTTATTCCCCAGACGCCGTCCTCGACAATTGCTGGAAATTGGCATCCCGTTGAGATAGCCGCCATCGCTAACAACCGCATCCTGAAACTTGGCACCATCCCAGCCGCCGGGCCTCGGCCGGAGATCAGCCAATGCGTGAACTCGAGTCTGCAAGGGGCAGGTTGACAGCTCCTCTGTGTCTGTGCCGCCACGATCGAGAACCCTGTCCGTCAGCTACGCGAAGTGTCTCAAACCTCGGCCTGCTAGCCTTTTCGGTAGGGCCGGTCATCATTTGGATGACGGGTTGTGGGCGCATCACACCACCGAGATATGGCAGAGGATGGACTGGTGATGGCCAGCAGTTCTTCCCAACGGCTGCAGACCAATTGAGAAATCGTTACTATATCACAAACATATCGTAGATCAACGATTGAGTTTCTCGTCCCTGTTTCTTGTCTCTCCCGCAGATGGCCGTGCAAATTCGATATCCCAGCGATTGGTGGAATTGAATCCTCACAGGGGTCGTCGGGCAAGGGTCCGTTGTTGTAACAGGTGGGTGGACCCAGATCTGCGCCAAACATTTCGGTCCAGGGCAGAGCGGAAGAGTCGTCGAAAAGGGAACGAGGAGCGGCAGAATTTTAGTGCTAATACCGGAATACTGGGCTGCTGGGTCTCTCGATGCCGTGCAGCCGAAGAGGCTTCTGTCTGCTGCCGCTGGTCTCTGAATGACCTTGCGTACTCACAAGCATACAGACCTGGTGCCATTGGGAAGACGACAGATGAGATGCCAACTCTGGCTTGGCAACTGTTGAAACGAATCATCCGAGAAACAATGAGCTGCTGAAACTTGACGCGTAAATAGCCCCTGACGATCAGACACGTGAGATGCTTATCCACCGTTTCAGCCGAGGAACGCAAACTTGTTTGTGAGCAGGAATCAGGTGATTCAATGGTGTCTTGAAACAGAACAAAGGCTTGTTATAGCTTGGCTTCATGATAGATGATTGGGTATAGAAAGAGAGGGAAGGCCATCTTCAGAGTGACAAGAGCTTCAAGCACGGCTGCGTTTTCGATGCCGGAAAGGGAACCAAGATAGCTGGCATCGCAGGATGCGTAAAAGAACTAGAGCCCAGACTGGAGAGGATGGATATCTTACCCCTTTGATTCAACATTCGACCTATCGCCGAATGTAACCTCAGCGATAAGCCAACCCACTGAAGGGTTCGTCGTCATGTCTTACCTACCCTAGAGATTCCTCTAAATTTCCGATTTTCATGTTTGCGTAACTACGAAAATTTATTCCGTTTGGTGTAGACAGGGTTCAAATCCACGACACTCCACGACACATTTGTGAATATGGCGTGGATATGGATGCTGACTAATGACTTCGATGTGGAATGGGTGGAAATGGATCCATTATGGAAATGGATCCATATTGTGGAATTTGTGGAATGGAAACCTACTTCATCCAACAAAGGTAATTAGTGGGTCGCGTCCATGCCTTGGTGACGTCAATGTTTCTGTCACTGGTCCATTAGAATCCTATCTAGCGACCCGATCAAGCCGGCACGCAACCAACTCCGTAATGTCTGACAAAGCCCAATTGTACTGGCATCTAGCCTATTGCGACTCTTGGTAACCATGCGGCCAGTGGTCGAGAATAGCCTCTCACACTCGGCTGACATTGGTGGCACAGTAAGCAGATCCAAGGCCATCCTAGACAACCGGGGATATTTGAGCCGCCTTATGTGCCAGTATTCGTAGGGATCTGTGACAGAAGCGTCAGCATCCTCGATATCACGCTGCCACTGCTCGTATTCATCAAGATCCAGACCGTTAGCTGAGAACCTAGGAGATTGAGCTGGGGATTGAACGGGCGACTCGCTAACGGAAATCCCTCCAGTCGCCAGTCCTCGCTTCTTCGTGCGCCAAGCTGTGAACTTGTTTCTTGAAGTCTTCAGCCGCTTATTGGCAGGTAATTCAATCTCTGGATCATCAACCTCAAGGTCCCTGTACTCTCTCTCCCAGAGATCCTGGACCATCTCCTTCGCCTCGGTAATCCACAGCTGTCTTTCCTCGTCGTCTCCCCACAAATCGTCAAATAGCGCCCACCGGTAAGCAGGATGGAGAGCTGCGGCGCCATAGATTAGGGGACTATCGTTCAAATGCTCGTAGTATTCGTTTAATTTGAGCCAACCCAGGTTGATGTTGACTGCGAGGTGGTGGCCGTCTGGAAAATTGGCGACTGCTCTTTTCGCGGATTCAAGGGTTTCGAGAAGAAATTCGTACGCGTGAATAAGATCCCAGCTTGTACCTGTACAAGTCAGCTGC
>JABFEP010001444.1:0-12735 GCA_013618265.1 Fusarium albidum
GAACGCGTGGGCGTGCGGCGCGGCGGGGGGGCAGGACTTGAATGGGTACCTGGCGGATTTTGATGAGCAGTACATGTACTAGGACCAGAGGGTGACTGGAGTCGTGCTGGTTAGAGACTTCTGAGTCCTCGGATGACGGTATCCACCAACTACACGTCCCATCGAACCAGATGACCCTTGCTTTCTAGATCCATCCCAGACCGTCGACCAATGACGGCATCCCCCGGCCGATGTCCGGTCCCGAGCATCATCGGCAAGTGGGTCCTCATCCTCCGAGCCCGGCCGTGTCCGTCAGCCATGGACCCTGAAAGTTAGTAGTCGGACAGAATGAGGACTGTGTGTTTGAAATGGAGGGCAATTCTGTCTTCTTCTTGATCACGTCACTTTGATCATTTCCTGTCTGCAATTCGCAAGCTCTAGTTTCACACAGCAGCCATGACAGACACCAGCACCAGAGATGCCCGGCCAAACATCATATTCATCATGGCCGATGACCACGCATCCAAGTCCAGTAAAGTCTCATATTCTCATTTCCCCGTCAAAGCTAACAAATCCAGTCTCCTGCTATGGCGCAGGCATCAACAGCACGCCCAACATCGACCGCCTCGCAAAGGAGGGCATGCTGTTCAACCACTGCTACGTGACCAACAGCATCTGCACTCCCAGCCGGGCCGCCATCCTCTGCGGCACGTACAATCACGTCAACGGCGTCATGACGCTGGACGACCACGTCAGTTTCTCTTCAAACTATAACCCACCCAAGTCTGACTCCTACAGATCAACAATCATCTCCCCAACGTGGCCAAGCATCTCCGGACAGGCGGCTACCAGACCGGCATGGTGGGCAAGTGGCACATGGGCGAGTCCGCCGAGAACCAGCCCACGGGGTTCGACTACTGGTCCGTCCTCCCGGGCCAGGGCGAGTACTGGGACCCCGAGTTCATCGAGCCAGACGGCGTGCACGTCAACCCTGGCTACGTGACCGACATCATCACCGAAAAGTCCCTCGACTTTATAAAGACTCGCGACAAGGACCGCCCCTTCTTCCTCATGTGCCACCACAAGGCCCCCCACCGGTCGTGGGAGTGCGACGACAAGCACAAGCACCTGTACAGGGACCCCGTGCGTCTCCCGGACACCTTCACCGACGACTACAAGAACAGGGCGCGGGCCGCAAAGATCGCAAAGATGCGCGTGGCCGAGGACCTCACGTACCAGGACCTAGGGCTCGTGCAGCCGGACGGGGGCAGCCGCGTCGGTGAGCGGGTGCAGCAGGAGAAGGGCGCCAGCGAGCGCAAGATCCCCGCGCCCGGGACGCCGGAGGGGGTGCGCGAGCTGAAGCTCATCGACAAGGAGGACGGCACGGTGTTCAGGTTCGATACACCCGGCGAGCTGGCAGAGTTCAAGTTCCAGCGGTACATGCAGCGGTACCTGCGGACTATCCAGTCCATCGACGACAGCGTCGGCCACCTGCTCGACTACATGGACGTGGACGAGCCGGAGCTGGCGAGGGACACCATCGTCATCTACTCCTCCGACCAGGGCTTCTTCCTAGGGGAGCACGGCTGGTTCGATAAGCGCTTCATGTACGAGGAGTCGTTCCAGATGCCCTTCCTCGTCAGGTACCCGGCCGAGATCAGGGCCGGCTCCGTGTGCGACGACATCATCTGCAACGTCGACTTTGCCACCACGTGGCTCGACTTTGCGAACCTCCCCGCCCCGTCGTACATGCAGGGGAGGTCGTTCCGGGAGCTGCTGCGGGGGGCCACGCCGGCGGGCTGGCCGCAGGCGGCGTACCACCGGTACTGGATGCACAACGACATCATCCACAACGCCTACGCCCACTACGGCATCAGGGACCAGAGGTACAAGCTGATCTACTGGTACAACGAGACGCTGGGGATCAAGGGCGCGAGGCCCGGGGGCGAGGAGCACAAGGAGTGGGAGCTGTTTGACTGTGAGAAGGATCCCCTGGAGCTGTTTAACGTGTATGGGGAGGACGAGTATAAAGGGGTGGTGAGGGACATGACGGCTCTGCTGGAGAGGAAGATGGTTGAGATTGGGGATGAGCCTGTGCATCGTAGGCTGACGGGACGACAGCTGAAGTAGTTCCAATACCATCATGCCATTTACAGAATTGACCATACCCAATCCTATTCATGTCCGTTAATAATGCAAACAGTAGTCCCAGTCAGCCAATCGCTCTCCCCACCGACCGAACCCCGATCATGCCGGCACACAACCCCGGCACACAACCTCGGCACACGGACCCAGCGACACCCGAGTTCACGGCCCCGCCCCGAGATGACTCCCCTGCCATGCCGTCATGATCAAGGATGATGGCTCAATAGCGGACGAACTGACTATCCCGACGCTCTGGAACGTCCACTATAAGACATGTGAACCGCGTGGGGATCTTGGGTGTAGGCTGAGAGACACACAGTCGCAACGCCATCATGGTCAACCTGCACTACATCACAGCTCTGGCCGGCCTCGTGGCCTCGGTCCAGGCCAAGGCCTCCCCTCGGGAGCGTGCAAAGGCGGTCCTCGGAGAGATGACGTGGGAGGAAAAGGTTGCGCAGATGGGAAGCATCCGGAGGCTACTCAAGCTCGGCCCAGAGGTCGACGACGAGAACTACCAGAGCCGGCACGAGCTCCAGCGCGGGACAATCGGTAGGTGATCCGAGGACCTGGGAATCCATATGGCTCACAGTTCTAGGCTTTGGCCCCATGTTCAACTGGATCCTGGATGCACTCCCCCTGGTCAACGAGGTCCGCCAGAAGGAAATCAACAGCAGCCGTCTTCACATCCCGTTCATCACCGTCACAGACTCGGTCAACGGGCTGTTCATCTCGGGGGGCACCGTCTTCCCCAGCAACCTCGCCATGTCGTCCACCTTCAACCTCGGCCTGTTCAAGAACGTCACGGCGGCGATCCGGGAGGAGCAGCTCTCCATCGGGGTCACCTGGGTGCTCTCGCCTCCTCTGGATATAGCATGGGACCCCCGATACGGTCGTATCGGTGAGCTGTGAGTTAACTGTACTCTCAAACTTGGACTCAGACAACTGACGACTGCCAGCTTCGGGGAAGACGCGTACCTGACGGGCGAGCTTGGCCACGCCTACGTGCAGACCATGCAGGACAGGGACGGACACGGCAACGTCAAGGTGGCCTGCACCATCAAGCACTTTGTGTACGGCGAGTCCCGCGGGGGCGTCAACACGGCGAGCCAGTACGGCGGCATCAACCACCTGTTCAACGACCAGCTGCGGCCCTACGTGAGGGCCCTCGAGGCCGAGCCCCTCGCCCTCATGGTCTCGTACGCCACCGTCGACCTCGTCCCCATGTCCATGAACGGGTACATGATCCGGGACGTGCTGCGGGACAAGCTCGGCTTCGAGGGCGTCGTCATGTCCGACGCCGGGTCCATCGCGAACCTGTACACGCAGTCCAGAGTAGCCACTTCATACGCCGACGCCGCGCTGCAGGCCCTCGAGGCGGGGCTGCAGATGGAGCTGAGCCCCGGGAACCCGGCGACGTTTCCGACGCTGGTGGACGTGAAGGATGATGAGAAGGTAGCGGGGTGGGTCGACGAGGCCGTCTTGAATATCCTGACCGTCAAGTTCGCCACCGGGCTGTTCGACAATGGCCTCCCGGATGTCGAGACGGCCAACAAGACGCTCCGGAGGGATTCGCACCTCGAGCTCGCCCGCGAGGCGGCGAGGGAGGGCATCGTGCTGCTGAAGAACGATGGAATCCTGCCCAAGACCCCGACCAAGGTTGCCCTGCTGGGCCCCTTTGGGGATCTCCTCAACGCTGGCTCCTACGCTGCCGTCAACGCGTCCAACCCGGGATGGGGCGACTCCCTCCACACGAGCCTAAAGACAGCCCTGGGGGAGGACAATGTCCAGTTCGTGCCCGGCGTGGACCTGGTCGACGCGAGTGACGACAGCGGCATCGCCGGGGCCGTCGCCGCAGCCGAGGACGCGGGCTTCGCCGTCCTGATGCTCGGGTCACTCTCCGCGCCGATGGAGGACCCCCTGTTCGGGAAGCGCACCGACGGCGAGTTCTTTGCCCGCGCGGACCTCGGCCTCCCGGGGCTCCAGCAGCGGCTCCTCGACGCCGTGCTCGACGCCCGCGTGCCCACCGTCCTGATACTCACTGGCGGGCAACCCTTTGCGCTGACCAACTCGACCCTCGAGCGGTCCGGCGCCATCCTGCACTCCCTCCTGGGGGGCGAGTTCACCAGCTCGGCCCTCGTCGAGATCATCACGGGGGCCGTCAACCCGAGCGGGAAGCTAACTGTCAGCATGCCGCAGCTCTCGGGTGCGATCCCCTGCTTCTACGACTACCTACCCTCCGACGACGAGGGAGGCAGTGACGCGAGGCTGGGCTTCCACTCGGCGTACCAGTGGCCCGTCCTGCAGAGGGGGTCGCCCATGCCGTTCGGCTTCGGCCTCAGCTACACGACCTTTGAGGTCTCTGCCCCGACGGCAGAGTACCGGGGCGGCGAGGTCGTCGTCCGCGCAGAGGTCTCGAACACGGGTGCGCTCGCTGGGAAGGAGGTCGTCCAGGTCTACCATCGCCCAGAGACGTCTGCGGGCATCGAGTTCCCTGTCAGGAGGCTCATACGGTTCGACAAGGTCGACCTGGAGCCGGGCGAGACCAGGGAGGTCGAGTTCTCCATACCGAGGGAGGAGCTGGGGTATTATGTCGGCGGGGAGGTGAGGGTGAGGGACGGCGTGTACAGCTTCTGGGCTGGGTCGAGTTCGAGGGTAGAGGATCTGAGGGGGGTCAATGTGACGGTCAGGGGGTAGTTTGAAATCATGCAGCACTAGGAAGCCGTGGGTGGGTGCTTTGAGTTCCGATATGAGGTGTTCTCTGTCCTTACAGCTAAGCTGACTTGTCACCTAAACAAGTCCCCGACTCCTAGAGTCAAGGTCTCTCATAGCCACATATACATTAAGAAGTATATGATGGGGTCTTCGAGGTCCACCGGAAGCCATTCCGTTCCGTCAACTAGTTCATGCAGACCGTGTAGCTAGACGAGACGAGCAATCAGCCAACATGAACGGCCTAGGCGCTAGAGCAACGTGTGGATGATAGCACCTTGTCCCGCCCCGGGATGGACCCCAGACTCCTGCAAAGCTTAGTTTGGGTAGTTTCGCAGCTAGAGCTGGGCTGCGGGGAAAACTGGAGCAGCTGGATCCATGGCAATCCGAGAGATGGCTGTTCAGCTGTTCTCATGATCTGGATCCAGGTGAATGTTATGATCAAGGCATGCAAGCGATGCCCAAGGACGATTGCAAGCCAAGCTGGACCGTTCCATCAAGGCTGTATCCGACGGAACTGAGGTCGATCATGCCGTGTCATGATCAATGCAGGGAGATGCAAAGGGAGACATGCAAGTGGAGAGTCGTCGAGGTGTTGACCGAGCTGGAGCCTAGACGACCGAGCTTCTTTGATATCAGCTCAGCTCACGAGTTATCCGAGAGGTCCTTACGACGTCACGGTACCTCCCAGGGAGCTTGCCGCATACCATCGGGATGCAGATGCCCGCTGCTCATCCGAGGGAATTCAAAAATGCGGCGAGAAAAAAACACGCCTGCCAAGGTCGGACATCAGAGCAGGGCATTTCTCGTTATTCATCTCGCTTCCGATTGCTAGATAGGCATCAAGGGATCGATGTTGGCGATGAGGTAATGGATGACCACACTGTGCATCCGGGTTATCATCATGATTATGCGCTGGCTGGCTGGGCTGGGCTTGGGCGGCAACGGGAGGAGATCGTGGCTGGGACAGAGGCATCTGTGGCTGGTGATTATAGTTTTTTCTGGTTGCAATGGGGTCTGGACCAGATATGCAGCCGCCCGCTGTGCGGTGGGTGGCTGCTTCATGCGCGTTGCCATGGCGACGAGCTGCCGGCCCACATACAACGAGCACACCAAGCGGACAACGGGGGTGGCTGCTGTTTTGGGCAGGGGTGGTCTCACTCGATTCAAAAATAACAGACAAGCAGCCAGCCCAAGCCCATACAAAAACATCGTGTGCCCATTCTGGTATCGACGTTGTCAACCACGACCTTCACTTCTCTCCCCGTTCGACTTCCTTTGGTGCTTCTCTTGTCCGTGCTGGACGCCCGACCGGGTCGTTGCCCCTTGCCGCCTTTAATCAAGCCATCAACGCCGTCGCTGCAGGTTCCCGCTGCCTCTTTCCCCCCCGTCACCGCCTGCCCTGGTAAAAGCCGTGAACCTGCGCACCTGTTGTTATTATTTGCCGTTGTCGGGCCTGGCCTCTACCTACCTAACAACCTCGCCTTCCTGGGATTTTGACCAAGTTGCCATTCGCAATCCCAAGGCTCTTGCTGCGACCGGACGGTGTCCTCTCTACTCACCCAGCAAGAAGCGGCAAGCCCGTCACCGTCACCATGGCACCTTCCACCCGTCACTCCCAGAACATGGCGCAGATCATCGAGTACATCCCAGGTATGCCCAGCTTGCCATTCTGCTGCAGATTGTATTCCTCATCCTTTGCGTTCAATCGCCGCTCGGGTTGTCCAGGGCCATGTCGCATTGTTATCCCGCTCTATCCCCGGCGCAGTCCAGGGGCCCACTCCCCGTGGTCGACCTCAAGCTCAATGTCAACGTCCCTTGCCCGCTCACGGTGCTAAACTACGTCCCAGAACGCCTGTATCTCGCCTCATATCTTCGCCCCCCGACCGCCGAAACTCTCTTCCCCTTCCCGGAGGAGCCTGCCTCCCCCAGGAAACGAAGCCAGCGAACGGCTGCGACTGCGGCTGCGGCTGCTACCCCGCTCGCCAAATCATCTCGCACGCCGCCCTGCTACTTCACCGTCGACGACACTCTCCTCTACAATGCTTTTCACCATGACTTTGGCCCGCTGCACATTGGGCACCTGTACCGCTTCGCGATCCAGTTCCACGACGTCCTGGGCGCCAAGCAGAACAAGGACCGGCCCATTGTGTTCTGGAGCGCCGCTGATCCGAGAAGTGAGCCCCTCCGTTTTGAACAAAATGCGCGCATTGCACCGAGACTGACACTGAGACAGGTCGTGCGAATGCCGCTTGCATGCTCGCGTGTTACATGGTTCTGATCCAGAACTGGCCTCCTCATCTGGCCCTGTCCCCGATTGCGCAGGTTGATCCTCCGCTGATGCCCTTCCGGGACGCGGGTTACAGTCAGGCCGACTACGGCATCAGCGTCCAGGACGTTGTCTACGGTGTGTGGAAGGCCAAGGAGGAGAAGTGCTGCGATCTGGACAACTTCGACCTGGAACAGTACGAACGGTTTGAGCGTGTCGAGCATGGCGATTTCAACTGGGTCACCCCCCACTTCCTGGCGTTTGCCTCTCCTCAGCATACGCCCGTTGCCAAGATCACCGAGGGCTCCGAGCTGTACCCGACGCTCCCCCGGACGCTGGCTGCCGTGGACGCCCATCCCACCTTGCCGCAGCCATTCAAGAATGTCCTGAAGCACTTCTCTGAGAAGGGCATCGGCCTGGTGGTGCGGCTCAACTCTCAGCTGTACTCACCCTCTTACTTTGAGGCCCTGGGCATTCAGCACCTTGACATGATCTTTGACGACGGCACGTGTCCCTCGCTCACCACTGTCCGCAGGTTCATCAGACTTGCGCACGAAACCATCACAGTCAGGAAGAAGGGAATCGCAGTACACTGCAAGGCTGGCCTCGGCAGGACAGGGTGCTTGATTGGCGCCTACCTCATATACCGCCATGGCTTCACTGCCAACGAAGTCATCGCCTTCATGCGATTCATGAGGCCCGGCATGGTGGTCGGCCCCCAGCAGCACTGGCTGCATCTCAACCAGGGCACCTTCAGGGAGTGGTGGATCGAGGAGAGGGTTGAGAGGAGGCTCAGGAGAGAAATGGCGGCGGCCAACCCCGTTCCCAGCACGCCCATTCGGGCCATGCAGAAGACGTCTCTCCGGAACGCCCAGACTTCTACACCCCCGAACCGAAGCCCCTCCAACCGTACACCGCTGAGCGAAGTCGACCATGACCGCAATAACATTGGCGTCCAGGAAGACTATCTGCCAGCGCCTACACCTGGCCAGCCTCGGAAGACTGCACGAGATCGTCACCACCCATACCAGCGTTCAACCTCGAACGGGTCCAGCATTGAGGAGCATCATACCGTCGAGCAGGAGACCGAATTCGTGGCCATGCACCGGCAAACACAGGCCGCCGAGTCTGATGAGGAATGGCACCTGCGGATGCGTAGCCACAGAAAGGCGTCGCAATCTCCAGGCCGCAGCGACAAGACACGGTCCGTCAGCCAGACGACGACAACCATCTACACCATCGACAACGATGCGTCGCGTGATGCTGAGAACATCAGCTCAGTGCGGTCGAAGCACATTGACCGGGTTACCAGCACCCCTGGTGTCCTCACCAAGGTCCGCGGCAGCAAGCGCCAGGGCGAGTCCCCTCTCCGGGCAAAAGAGAGTGCCGGTATTCGAAAGACGAGCGGCAGAGTAGGCAGCGCCAACCACGCGACATCAGCGACAGCGGCCTCGACGGCTCGCAAGGTCTCTGGAGCTTAGAAGGCCGGAGTCCGGCGAGCCCAGCCGCTTCCTCGCGCATCACCAAAGCGCAACAGGTTGTGCGGCCCTACATCACGATCATGACTCACGTATGTCACGACCGATCTCATGTCCAGCATGCATTGGCGTTTCAGGCTCGAAAGGGAAATGGGTTGGCGTTTGTGTGTTTGATGAATGTCCAACCGACTCTTCTTGCGATTCCTTGCCGTGGAGTCGTGTCTTTCTAGCGGATTGGCATTTGATCTCAAAAGATGTGTCATTTACATGGCATCTAAGAATCATCACGGCCATGGGGGTTGAATGGGGCAAAAGAGGGCGAGAAGCAGAGGGCAAGGCACCTCGGTGCAGATGAACCGGCCATATGGGAGTTTAGCTTGCGACGGCGCACAGGCGAGGGGATCAGGATGTTTTTTTTTTTGCTATTGTGTATTCATTGTCTCGGTCTGCTTTATTGCGACGTTAGGCTGCAGCATGGCATTGGGTTGCTTTTTATCCTGAGAGAGAAGCCTCCGGTTGGAGGCAGCGGACTTTGACGACTATTATATATATGCATGTATCAATTTCAGAGAACTGAAATATATTCCATGCTTGTTTGGTCCAAGACTTGAGTTGCTGGTGTTTTGAATCCCTCTTTTGCTTTGCCCTTGGCCGAATTCATTGGCTGTATATCCGCATATGTGTGTGTATGTGTATGTATGTAAGCTTTCGTTGGCTTCCCACAAGATGTTGTCGTCTATATTGCTCATATCATGTCATGCCATTCTACATATACTTTTCATCGTCATCATCATCGTCGTCGTCGTCATTGTCATCACGGCGATGGCGGAAGGCGCGGATGAACCAGGGGGGGCGGCCGGCGCCCCTCCAGGTCCAGTACTCCTTGAGGTCGTACTCGCGGGGCTCGATGGCGCCGCGGGATGCCCAGACGACGAAGCCGATGAGGCCGTTGAGGACGGCGTAGACAAAGACACCGCTTGTGTTATCAGCAGAGAAGTTCATGACGGAGGGAGAAGGACTTACGCGATGAGACCGTAGGCTACGCTGTAGCTAAAGGGGATAAAGGCGATGACGACAAAGGAGGGTAGGACGTCGCCAATGTATCGCCAGTTGATCTGGGTGATTTGACGGGTCATCATGCAACCGACCTAGTACGTTAGGGTTTTGAGGCAGACAAGAGTGTGAGTGCTTACCAAGATCAAGGTGCAGCCCGTGGCCCAGGGCGGAACAGAGGCAAAGACCGGCGCGAAGAAGACCGACACGATGAAGCACAGGCCCGTGATCATGGCCGTCAGGCCCGTCCTGCCGCCCTCGGCGATACCCGCGCCGCTCTCGATGTAGGCCGTGACGGGGGAGCTCCCGAAGACGGCCCCGACGGAGATGAAGGCGGCGTCGACGCAGTAGGCGATGGTGGACCGGGGGAAGTCCCCGTCCGAATTGATGACGCCGCAGAAGCGCACCATGGAGTAGAGCGTGGCGGTGGCGTCGATGATGTCGACGTAGAGGAAGGTGAAGAGGGCGAGGGCGAACTGGGAGGCGGGGGCCTCGAAGGCCCAGTCGAGCTGGTTGAGGGTCTTCTCCATGGGGTGCCAGACGACGACCTGCTTGAAAAAGTCGAAGCGGGAGTCGCCCTCTGCGGTGTGGGGGAAGTAGGTGATTGTGGTGTTGCGGCTGCGACTGTTAGAGAAGAGAAGAGGTCAAGGGATGAGGGGATACTTGCGGCCAGGAGAGGATGGATACGAGGGCGATTCCAATGACGAGGGCGTACTTGATGCGGAATGCCATGAGAAAGGCTGTGACGATGCCGCCGCAAAAGACGCCAACCCACAGCTTGTCTGGTCAGCATATGACGAAAAGGGGAGAGGGGGGGAGATGGGCTGCAAACCTTGGGGTTGGTCATTTGCCCGTGGCCGCACATTCCCGTCGTCTCATCGATGTACTCCTCGGGGCAACCCCCCAGGGCCAGAGGACTGGCCAGGAACCCGCCCGTGATGGCGCCGATGCCGGCCGAGTACGAGAGCCCAATCTCTGTCAGGAAGAAGCCGATGCCGACGCCCGTGGCAGTCTTGATGGTGGACGGGATGAGCTTGACGAGCCACTGGCGCATGCCCGTCAGGGCGAGGAAGATGAAGATGAGGCCCTCGATGAAGACGGCCGTGAGGGCGAGCCGGTACGAGATTGGGCCGCTCCCGTTGTAGCCCACCACCTGGAAGGCAAAGTAGGCGTTGAGGCCCATGCCGGGGCTGGGCGAGTGTCAGTCTGGGGACTTGATATTTGATTCAGGAGCTGCTTACGCGAGTGCGACGGGGAGGTTGGTCAGGAGGCCAAACGTGAAGCTTGCCATGCCCGAGACGGCGGCTGTAGCCGTGACGAGATCTCTCCGGACCTCTGATGATATAACCCCGTTAGTTTATATAGTCCAGAGGAGGGCAGTCGTCACTCGCCTTCCTTGCAGACGACATAGTCCTGGATTCCATCGCAGGCTCCTCGGTCTTCCAAGCTGCAGAAACAAGTTCCGCCCGTCTGAGAGACAAGCGCAGCCTTGAAGAGGTTAGTTATGGGTGAGTTCCTTGTGTATATGTCAAGAGGCATACGTTGACGGCAATGATGTAGGCCATGGTGGCAAAGGTGGTCAGGCCAGCACGGAATTCTCGAAAAAACGTCGACCCAGCAACTTCCTTGGGCTGTGAAAAGACAGTCAGTATTCACCGAGAGAGAAGACTGAGGGCAGGCAGCTCACATGTCCGCTGCCGGCGAGGCGGAAAAAGTACCCGAGGCGCGAAGTGGTGATGGACCGATCGACATGGTAGACAAAGTCGCGCACGCCGCAGAAGCGAGAAGGAGACGTCTGCTCTGTCGAGTCGGCGATGCTCACGGCGTCATGGTCATGGGGGACCATGCCGTTGCCTGGCGGAACAGAAGCCATCACGGCAACTTTTTGGTGGTGATGTTTTTGTTTGTTTTGTGTGATTTTGCAACGAACGCGTTGAATGCGAAGGCGCCGAGTCAGTGAACAAGGCAGAAAGATACAACTGCCTGCGAGATGAGAAGGAGAAAGAGAGAAATAAAGAGTGAAGGAGGGAGAAGGGAGGGTTAGGCCAGTAAAGGCTAAGGTGAAGGGGAGGAGGGTAGAGATGACACGGAGGTGAGGTGGTAAAACTCTCTTTTTTTCCCTGCCGTTTTCCGTGATTGATGGAGAGATTAAGAAGAGATGCTGCAAGGAACAGAAACTTGATTTGTTCTGGAAGTTGGTTCGAGACGAGGACTAGAAGGTGTGCGAGCAGTGTGAGATAGAAAAGATGGTGGTAGAGCGGGTGGTAGTGGCAACTGGCAGCCAGCTGGCGAACAAAGGTTATCCCCTCGGGCCTCAAGGCAAACAGACAAACACAGTGAATCAGTTATCCAGGTGTCGAGATTACTGGAGAGAAAAAGAAATGGCATTTGCCCCTTCAGTGGCATCTGAGAAGAAGAACCTCTTCAGTGTCGAAGCGGCATACCCCAAGACTCGAACTTCGAGTCCAAGTTGCGAGTCACGCAGAGAAGCACAAGTACAAAGACACGGGCACGACATGAGAAACTTTGCCATCTTCCTGCCCTCTCTTAGAAAATGCAGGGTTGGAACGTGCTTTTTGCCTTTGGGCCAGCCAATATACATGATGCCCTGGAAGGAAACCTTGTGGGAGGAAGAGAATAAATGATTGAGGGGTTGTGTATCACCGACGACGGGCACCGGGGGGGTTCCTTTCTCTGGCTGAAGCTGCGGGTTCAGCTCGCATGAACTCTTGGCCGGGGGGGTAGCTGCAGAGCCAAGGCCGGACTAGGACGTTGAGCTTTTGAACTAGGGGGACTAGGGTGTTGATTCTATATGTTGATACTCTGTCGAGTTTAGAACTGACCAATGGCCAAACTCTAAATTATAGATGGACTCTGGATTTGGTACTGTAGAGAAAATATTCATCAAGCAGGAACCACACACTCTATCTCCAGTAGGGCCGTAGATCATCGGATTCAGCAGGTCGGATGCAGCAGGTCGCACAAACCCGGGCGTTCTCGTGTCACTTGTTACCCCCACCCGGCGCTCTCATCAAGCGAGGCGGCGTTCAAGAGAGAGGCCCGGCAGACGACATGGCTGGCCGGCCCGGAGGACGGTGGGAC
>JABFEP010001445.1:0-10608 GCA_013618265.1 Fusarium albidum
TGGTGGTGGTGGTGTTGACAAAGTGACGTCTGATTAATATTCGTACAGAGATTCGCGAGTACAAGGCAAGTTGCTGTGCCGCTTCTAGAAGCGTTCGAATTCGATACATCATGTGTCCTTTCAGGATGGATTCAAAATACATTGATTCATACATGGCCATGCCAGGCCACGGCCACGGCATCTTACCAACGCCAGAACTCCTCCATGCGAATTACAAAGGACTCCCTATATAGAACCACCCGAGATATCACGCTCCAATTACTCAAACATGCCATCCAGCCCATCATCCCGTCATGCTCGCGTCCGTCTCCTTGCCGAGATTCTTGAGCAGAAAGCTCCGCTTAAAGTACTCGTTGGGGTGCACAATCGTTTCCAGCTGGTTCTGCGTCATGACGCCTTCGTCCTTGGCCTTTTTCATCTCGGCCTTGTGCACATGTTCAAATACGCTGCAAAAAGCTAGTTAGCGACTGCCCTGAGTAGGAGCTGATGTAAAACTCACCGGTTGCATGCCATGTGAAACTTTTGCTTGTCCTTGTCCTCCTTGATGCCCTGCATCACTGACCGATCGCTGACGCCCATGGCCTGCACCAGCGCCGTGAGGTTCTCCATGTTGAAGTGCCTGTACGGGCACCCGTGGGCCTCGCCCGGTCCGGGGGGGTGCTCCGTGAGGATCTTCTGGCAGCTAAAGGGGCTGTAGCCGCCCCCTCGCCGGTTCGAGTCGCCTCCCACGTCGCCGTAGACGTGCCGTACGTTGTACCGGTACTCCTTGTTGAAGGTGTCGTCCGTGATCTTGTGGAAGGCGGTCCTCCAGAACAGGAGGCATTCCTCGAGGTTGAGGCCGATGCCCTTGAGGAAGAGCGAGTACTGCAGCCGGCCAAAGTGCTTGAGGTGGGCGTCGCGCCGCAGCGAGAAGTGCAGGTGCGACATGCACGCGGGGAAGTGCTGCGAAAGTTTGTCGATGTTGCCGGCGCTGATCTGGGAGCCCGGCACGGCCGCCGTGTTGGACATGTAGGACGAGTCGGGGGTGATGAAGTTCTTGGAGAGGTGGTTCAGGATGGGGGTGAGGCGGTCGTCCTCGTCGAGCCGGGGGAGTGCACGAGCGGTCATCTGCGAAAAGGGAAAAAAGAGTTAGCATCGTGGTTGTCTCGGGTTCCGGGCTGCAGGACGCACCTCGAGCTGGCGCTCTAATCGCGAGGTGAACTCTGCAACCACCATGACGGTCTGCTCTCGACCCGGAACATATGCCTTGCCAGCCTTCAGAAACACCCTCCTGCTCTCGATCAGGTCGGGCACCCGCTCCCAGTCAACCTTGAACCAGGCGTCGTCCTCGCCATCTCCCTTCCTGGTGTTCGTGAACGCCGCCAGCTCAGCGGCATACTCGCGCCTCTCCTCCTCGGTCAGGTCTTGGCACCAGTCCAGGCCGATGGTCTTTACAAACGCGGACCGCTCGGCGAGGTCGTCGTCGTTCATTCGCATGCGGAAGAGCATCGTCTCGACGCGGGAGAAGCGGCGCCGCAGGTCCTCGGTGGAGGAGAAGGCCAGCCTCAGAATGAAGTGGCTGTAGTGGTCCTTCTGACGCTCCGCAAAGATCTTGCCCGAGCCGGAGCTGTTGGCCTCGAGGTTCATGTACTTTTTGAGGATCGGCTTCATGTGCGCGGCGGTCTCGGCGGGGGATTTGTTGCGGAACGAGCACGCCTCGAGCTCGGCGAGGACTGTCCCAGGTTAGCCACGGGCCCGAGGCAGATTCCCAACGACTGCAGACATGCCTCGGAGCCTGTCGATAGCCCATTGCTCAAACTGCTCAAGCGTAATGTCGGCGGTGGGGGGATCCGAGTAAAAGTTCAGTCGATGGGGGTAGTCGAGGTCCTTGTACTGGGGAGTAGCAAACTGCTTCTTTCTGTGATCGAGGACATTTCGCCGCTTGGGGTCGATCCTGTTAAAGTCCTGCCGCAGCATGATGTTTGTCGTGATTTGAGTTTCTCGTGAGGAATGCCTGCCACAGAGGAAATTCGTCGGGTCCGTTGACGGGGGGAAGAAAAGGCTGGCGTAAAGTGGGAGACGCGACTTTACGCGTCTGGTGTCGCGAAGGTGGGGCCGACGATTCAGTCTCCATGGGCGAATCACAGGGCTTGGATTTTGCTCGTCGCTCCAGCGCCGGACCCGGAACTCTGTCCCCACCCCACGTTCAGTGGCCTTCAGCCAGCGCTGATAAGGCCGGTAAGCCAAATACTCGATCATCCGCTCTTTATTCTTTGCTTTCTTTGCTTCCTTTATGCAGTTCAGCGTCATGACCTTGAAGTCTTGAATTAACCGTTTGCCTCCAACATGCCAGCCAATCTCCGGAAAAGGACCAAGTCGACCCCCAGGCTGGACTGCCAGTCCATGGTCCCCTTCTCGACCCCTGCCGAGGTCCGTCCCACCTCAGACATATGCACAGTAACATCCCGGGCGCTCACTAACACCTGCCAGTTGACCCCACAGGCTGAGACCGGTTCATCCCTGCTCCTCAGCCTACCGCCCGAGATTCTGGTTCAGATCTTCCACCTCGCCCAGCGGGCCGACAAGATCGCCCTCGCGCTGTCGTGCAAGAAGCTGCTCGCCGTCTCCCAGCTCTGTAAGCTGCGCATACCGGAGCGCGAGACCCACGCGAGGCCCTGGGCCCAGAAGAAGCCCGGCAAGCTGCTGAGCCGGCCGTACTGCGCGTGCCTCCAGATCGACGACGTTCTCAGGAGGGCCCGGCCGACCGACTCCCACGACCGGCTGAGCCGCAAGTGGAACCTCTGCGTCGACTGCAGGAGGTATCGGCCGACGAGGAAGGGTTACTGGGCCGACAAGCTGACCGAGATGGACACCGGCGGCTGGGACAAGGCGGCGCACCGGCTCTGGCAGTCCGCCGTCTACTGGTTCACGAGCGGCGTCAAGGTTCAATGCCCTGCATGCTGCCTCATGGAGTGGCAAGTTTTTGAATCGCGTCATGCTGATTCGGACGACGACGGTGATTGAGGTGGCTGGATGGCCATTGGGTGACTTGTCTGTCACGAGGCTCTGGCTTCTCAGACGCATGCCAAGGTGCAGGATTAATTAGGCAAAGCTGCAATAGGGATGTGACGAATAATACAGAGTGAACCTCAAGAGCTTATACTACTTGGAAACCCATACTGATCGGCTGTGAGTTAGTTTGAGCTAATTGGACCTCTGATTGGTACGTGACTCCCAAGAGCCTGATGGCATCTACGTGAAGCCAACCAATCCGAGGGACCAAGGCTCGGAGAGAGCCAAGGAGGGGAACCGACTTACTGCAAGGGTTCTCTCTCTATGAACACATCTACAACAACGAGTCGCATATCAGGGTCCTGTAAAATCTTGTTTGTGAACCACCGAGTCTATGTATCGGGATTTTCTTCATCCCTACCGTACCTCGGTATATTTGGAAACCCCCTCGTTGCAGAAAGTGTTCCATTCATATCCTCGCGAAGCCAGCCCACATCCATCAAGATTAGGTTTGCCCCCGTCTGCATGTGTAAAGCCGGGCCCCATCTCAGGAGCCGCATTTCAGAGTCGCATCCCAAGACCTCACCCTAAGAACCCCATTTCCACCCTAAGAGCCCGAGTCACTTCGCGATATAGCACGTCTAACAGAAGTTGTCCTTGCAGTTCGAGTCCCTGGTGACCAGACAGATGTAAAGTTTAATTCCCCTGCGCTCCTCTTATGTGCAATCACCGATGCTCTCGAGATTCATTAGAGTTCTTGGCACATGTATCATCTTTCTTGCCGGTAGGATAGAGACTAATTAAGGTCGCTCCTTCTCCCCTGTCATAGAAAATCCGTGAGCAGATTCGTCCATCGCTTAGGTAGGTGCAGAGTGCACTGCTTAATTGCCAAAGACACACACACAACCTTTACCCATCGACCGACGTCTCACGCACCAAACATCTCAGCGCCAGCCCACTTGCAGCTGGCTTTGACATTGTGCTGTCTTTTTCAGCACAGGCCGATACGCAATGGATACATCCACGGGGCTTCAAGCCGGCTACTGAGCGAGCAGCACCCGTAGGCCATGTTATTCACTGCGTTCCGCTCCGACGAGGAGCAGCTCTCTGGCTCTCCGGCGGATTATCCCCTGGCTCTCTATCCTACGAGTAATAGCCTGGCTCTCCCTCGAGCCCCTCCTACCTCGTTTCACTCCTCTTCCAGCCAGAAGGAGGTCCTCCCGAGCTCGGGCTACTGTGAGGGTCTCTTCCTCGACAACCCTTACGATCAGTGGCCCAATCAAGCACAGTCGTGCGACTCCGTTTGGGGCCATTACGCGTGGCAGTACGACACCGGTGCCACAGCGTCATCTTGTAAGTTGTTCCAGAGTCCCTCCTAAGCTTCGATTGCCGGCACTGACCACTTGGTGTTAGCGGTCCAAGATGGCCAACCTGGCGCTGCGATGGGGGATTTCCCTAGCTGGTACCGGCCAAGAAATGATATCCCCGTTAACACCGGGGTTGGCGTCGTGTCACCGGGAAATTGCTCGTCGAGTCAATCCCCATCGAGCCAATCCCCATCAGTGGCCAAGAGCGAGCCCAAAAAGGTGTGCGACCAATGCAGCAAGACATTCACCAACATTGGCAATCTCAACAAGCACAACCTGGAAGGCTCAAGTGTGTGTCCGCAGGCAGAGCAAGAAAGTGACATTCCGCTGCCAAAACCCGGGATGCAACAAAGAGCTCAGTACGCAATGGTACTGGAAGAAGCACCAGAGGGAGAGGTGTCATTTTGGACCCCAAGGAGAGTGGGGGTGAATGATGGCCTGTCAAATACGCAAGGGTTGGTGGCGTTTGTTTGCATTGGCTTGTACTGGCAGATGAAGAATTGAGGTTTGTTCACGATGATTAGACTTGGAATGGGTGACCAATCAAAGAATTAATCCAGTTTCAAGAACGAGGCAGAATCAGAGCGTTCCACCATTCCCGCTAATGATGCAGTTTCCCCGTCCCGGAGTCACACTCCGGTTCTGCCTGACGCTAACGGCAGCGTGGAAGGCGGCAGACAGAATAATCCTTGGAGAAGGTATAATCAAGAGTGAATATTATAAGAGACTTTCTTAAATAAACCATGGTAGTCTTTTAGGAGCATCTTATGGAAGCCCTTGATTATTAGTGCGGCATCTTCTTTCTACTATGAGCGTGGGGATAAGACGAGGAGGCAATTACAATTACATGGAGCTTCGCTCCCGCCCGAATTTAAAGAATCGATCTAAACTGCGAAAATTCGAGACATTTCGGCCGGGGATCGTTCCCAACAACGGGCGGCGGTCCGGGGAGGGACGGCCGCAGCAAGAGGGCCATTGCTCCAGATGGCGTCGAATCAGACACTGAAGCGTAGGCTGTGGCGGGCACTTTTGGCGCAGATGGGTGCATGCGCTGCAGATGGCAGTGGCCCAAGGGGCCGCCTGCCGCCCTACCGCCATATAGGGCTGAACAAAGCTGTGTGCACTGCCTGAGGCACTGAAACGGGCCATGGGAATCTCCACCATGAACCCCATCTGCGATGCCACCTGCGACAAGGTGTAAGCGCTTGAGCTTGAGGGGGAGACAGAGAGAGAGTGGAGGGAGAGAGCGCAAGACGACAACGATTCTGGCGGTAGCAATGACAAAACACGACTCTCCCCCCATTGTCAGACGACCCGAGGACCTGGCAATGGATAACTAAAATGGCGCAGCGGGAGGGCGCTTGCGCAAGTACGAGTCACTTTTTTTTTCTCTCCCTGTCCCGTCACGCAAGAAGAGAGAGAGAGACGGCCCACGATGAAAACGGCCCCCACCCAGCTGATCGGTCGTTGACATGGATGATGGATCCATCATCCACGAGGAGTGTGACGGCTTGTTTCTCATGCCCTTTTGCTATGCGGAGGAGGGTTGGAGGGGGGCGGCTAGCTTTAAAACGGCCCGGCTGGGCTCCCTCGCTCCCCTCGCTGGGCTGAGGCTGGGACGAGCAGGGAGTCTGCCTGATGAAGGCGTCAAATACCTACTACTACCTACCTACCTGGTCGTGATAGCACCTCTGCCGGGATTCCTTCCTCTTTTCCCCTATATGCCTGCCCATCCTTCTCCGCCCTCGCTAATGACGTCTTTTCTCATCTTATCTTCTTGCACGTCCAGGCTTGATTCATGACGACGACAACGACGACGACGACTACCACCACCACTGCTGTCACTCCTACATCACCACCAATCTCAGGCATTCGCGGCTCTTACAGAAAGCACGGCCGGCAATGCTGTAGACCCCGTCCCGTCATGGCTTCCTCAACAGTCTTCTCTGCTCGGCGAAGACCGACCCCCGGCGACTCGGACGACACAGACATGAGCATGTCCCGTTCAGCTCCCGGCAAGCGAATCCCAAGCTCGGAGTGGGAGAAGAAGAGGCCCATCATCACGCGCCTCTACCAGGAGGAGAAGCGGCCGCTCAAGGAGGTCATGGACGCCCTCGAGCGTGAGCATGGCTTCACCGCGACGTGCGTTGATGCTCTTCCGTCCTTCCTGCTCACCCGTCCATCTCATCTCCCCTCTCTTCCTTCTCCCCACATTTTTTTTTTTCGCTGATTAGCGGAGCACCTTCGTCTTGGCTTCACCTGAATTCGTGACTGACCAGGGCGTCGCAGTGTCAAGATGTACAAGTCGAGGATATGGAAGTGGGGGCTCGATAAGAAGCTCAAGAGCGACGAGGTCCTGGCCATCCTCATCCTCAGGACGGAGCGAGAGTCTCAGAACAAGACATCCGAGTTCACCATCCGGGGCCAGCCCGTCGACCTCGACAACATTAACCGCTACATACGACGGAACCCCGGCCTCGTCGCCCGGTTCCGCGCCGGAGAACAGCCCAGCGTCCAGACCACCCTGGAGGTCCAGTGCCGGACGCCGTCGCCCGTGCTCGGCCCGTCGTTACCGCCGCCGAGGGAGACGGGCCGCGTGGAGAACATTCTGTGCCTGTTCAGGAACTACGTCGACGCATCCTTCTCCAACGGCGCCTGGGACCACGAGTACAACGTCTACTGCGTCAGCCACAGGGCGGGGGACCGGAGCGTCGAGCTCCTCGAGCGGGTCATCTCGAGCTTTGCCCTGGTCAACCGGTCGATGATGCGCAAGGACGAGATCTCCATCAGCGCCATCCTGAGCCCGGCGTTCGAGTCGCTCAAGGAGATAGTCGCCTCGGAGAGCCCCGTCTTCGTCGTGCGGACGGCCTGCCTCCTCTGGTACCTGGACCGGCACCACAAGCAGGACCTGCTCCAGATCGTCATGAAGTACCTCGCCGGGCTGGTGCCCATCGTGCTGGGGCGGAACCACCCGATGGCCAAGGTCTGGCAGATGCTGGGGTCGCCCGACTTCTCCGACTTTTACGAGCTCTCGACGCGGCTGTACTGCTCCCTCGTGCCCCTGCTGGAGGAGCGGATAGGACCGGCAAACTTCCTCACGACGATACTCTACGGCGACCACATCGACTGCCTCCTCAGTAATAGCCGGTCGACCGACTCGCTCGAGGCGGCGACGCGGTACCGGGCCAGGGTGGACGCGACGGGGAAGCGGCACCCGTGGCTCCTGGAGCTGGTGAGCGCGCAGACGACGGCGCTCTGCACGGCCAAGACGGCCGAGGGCAAGATGGACGAGGCCATGGCGTGCCTGCAGACGCTCAAGGACTACAACATGCCCGAGGAGCAGCAGGCCGTGGTCAAGGTGCAGCTGGGCAACTACAGCTACCGCATGGGCGACGCCGCGGCCGCGGTGCACTGGTACCGGGAGGCGGCGCGGCTCACCGTCACGGGCGAGGGCGACGAGCGCCTGCTCCTCACATGCCTCGCCAACCTGGAGAGCGCCCTGCACAGGCACGGCGACGCCGACGCGGCGGACCGGGTGCACCAGTACCGTCTCGGCCGGTTATCAGACTTTGCGAGGGAGTCGAGCGACTTTGCCGGCCTGCCCTGCCCAATGGGCAGCTCCAATGGCCCCCCAGACGCATTTGCCGCGGCGACGAGCCCCGTCGACAGCTCCAGCTGCGGCCGTCAGCAACTGCCTGATTGGCTATGGGGCGACGACGGCCAGGGATGCGTGCTACCTCGCGGCACGCCTGTGATGGGTTTGACGTGACCCGCGCAAGCTTATTATTAATTCTCCCTTGTCCCCCCCTCTGTTGGAGGGTCGCAGCGGTGGCTGCTTACCGGGTATAGCGAGCCCGTTGTTGGCCGTTCCACAGCCATGGAATCTTTGATGGAATCTTTGTTTTCGGACAGGGGGGGGCTTATTCTTTACCACTTTTTGATGTATATTTAGCAAACAAGCCATTTTGGGTTGATGACGAGATGACAATTGGGTAACTGGATTTGGGATTTGGGATACGGCCTTACATGAACACGGAGGCTACAAGATGGAGGACACAAGATGGAGGACACAAGATGGAGGACCTGAATCATGATGCGACAATTATGCTTTCTTTTTCTTTTTTTAGAGGGAAACCTCTTGGTTGGAAAGTCGATCGTGTCGGTGAGGGAGGGAACCGATGTGGGGAGGAAAAAAAGGGAGATGTATGTATGGCTTTGACATCATCAGCTGGACCGAAAGCGGCATCATTTTGCGAAACCAACGGCGCAAAGTGCCACTTGTCTGTCTCGCCTCGCCACGGGAGGCTTGGAGGGGAACAATCTACGTGGCAACTGCATTGATAGACGTGGATGAATTCGAACAGACTCTTTTAGCCGTGCTCTTTTCTGTAGTTCCCGGGTGTCGTCTGACAAGTGGTTGTTGGTGGTGTTTTGTAGGGATGGAGGTGTTGATCCATGGGAAGAGGACGAGTTCTGGATTGCCCACAAACAGCGATTCCACTACCATGACATGGCATGACATGTCCCTCTGAGACTCGTGCAGTGGAAACAATGGTGTCTCGGAGACCACGACGTCGAGTTCCCCTGCATTAGCAGACACTCGACGGGGGCTGAGAGCGCCTCAAGCCCCTGGGTCGAGTGCATCGCGGGGTGTCCAGGAGGCTTGCACTGTAGGGCTGGAAGGAGGCCTGTTGGCATGGGAGGCCTATGGAGGTGAACTGCCGAGATGGGCGCCCTGAGAGCTGGTGCTTTTGAACAGTCATGGGGCGTGTATGGGGTCATGTAAAGAGGGGGTCGCATTCGATGAAGTGGGCGAGGGGGGACCGTTGGGCAGAAACGGTCCATGCTATTGTGCCTTGTGAAAAGCTGTAGGGCATCAGTGATGGCTTTCAGGAGGCATGGCCATGTCAGGGGGTCGCTATGGAAGGTGTCTGCAGTGACGTTCTGGATGAACTTGGGGAATCCAACATGTTGCCCTGGAGGAGAACATCCGTACGGCCTCCGATGACTACTTGCACACGGGGCGCTGGATACCTGATGCTAGATCGTCTTTCGGCGTCCTGGACAGTCATGGTGTGGACTGATGGGTAAATGTGGAAACCCCCGGGGATACGCTTCTGCTTGGGGGACTGTACACTAGACTCTTGTAGAGTTGCTATATACTGGGGACTGCTGGCGTTTTCTCAAGTTTCCCGTTGGCGGTCTTCTCCTTTGCTCCCGTCGCGTCCTGACTTGGTCGTGATCAAGCACGGGAGACCCGTGGTGGTCTTTGAGGGGCTTGACGATCATACTCCCGCCTTGGGCTATTGATGATGATCCTGTGTAGCTATGAACTCGGACATGTTTAGCTAGTCGAGAATATAGTTGCTGGAACTTATAGTACATGCATCTAGTTTTGGTTTGTCCCGGGGAGGTTCTTGGCATGGTCTTGGTGTAGAGCTTCGAGGCATTGGATGCCGGGGTCATGTTAATCTTGACATGACCCATTCTACAATGTGAATCTACAGTCAAAGTACAAAACGTCAATAATTCCAGTAACAGAGGATATCAGAGCCGACGACGCATAACGATGAACCGTTTGTTAAATACCCAAGAGTCGTCACGGGATTTTACACATGACCCCGAGATCCGGCACGGCTAGAGTCGCATCAGAAACGGCTCGAGCCAATAGAGTCGACGGCTGCGCCATGTGGTCGAGGCAGAGGATCTGGATCAAAGTGTGCCGCGGGCATGCATGTCAAAGGACCGGCTTTTGTCGTGATTCAAGTTCACAATGTCAATCACCAGGGTTCGGGAGTGGAGTTGATGATGCATCTTGGACCAGAGGGACGGGAGAGCAGGGGTTTTTGGCTGCACATGTTTGAGAGGCGTGGTCTGGAAATAGATTGGCTTGCTTTGTAGCTTCCCTGGTTCTTTGCAGCTGCTCCTGCATTCCAGGAAAGCTCGGGATGCCGCAATAGGATAAAAGCCTGGGGGATAAAGGGAAAGGATGGGCGGAGTAGATGTACGGAGTACATGATAGCCCTCGATTCTTTGTCTGGTTCTCGATCAAGGATTTCCTTTTAAACGAGTCGATCAAGGACCTACATCATGGACTCTGTGATAAATCCTTTGATTCTTTGACGCCCTGGCCCACACAACGAGGGGGTTCTACTGTTCTCATGTGCCATGCATGTACTACTGCATGCACCACAACTTGTTGATAACCTCGTCTCCTTCCCCTCATCGCAACGTTAAAACCCCCCACCCC
>JABFEP010001446.1:0-10577 GCA_013618265.1 Fusarium albidum
TCCAGATTCCGGCCGAAACGAGATCGAGTCTCATCCCAACCCGCCCCTTGACGCATGCCTAATTGTCCGTCCGCCTGGGCGTCACGTGTCTAGTCTTTCCCAGTTCAGCCAGACTCGGCCCAGCAAGGGGGAGCTATTTCACTTCCCCGGCCGGGATCCTGACGGGTGGGTGGGCAGCCAGATTCCGAAGCGCTGGCTCGGTGGACGGACGCCGCTAGGCGCCGTTAATTCAGCTAGTGCTTGCTTCTGCAGAAGGCTTTGTCTTTTGGGATCTCGAGTTTCATCGTCTTCTTCGTCCCCTCTGCCCCTCCAAACTGCGTCACTGCTACGCCATACACCGCTTCTATTTCTGCACTTGCTCTCGTACCATTCTTTCTCAACCCCAATCGTATCCCACGCTGCGATACATCGTTTACCCATTGCCAACAAGATCGAGGTATTGTCTTGCCTCGCAAGACTCGGCTCCTTGTGGCCTGGTACTGCTCAATCGTGTTGAGGTTCTTGAATGCTGTTCGCGACCGCCTCTCCGTCTAGACATGTTCCTGGCATCTTTCACATACAGCGACGCGGTCGGGTCCCCGCTGT
Organism: Fusarium albidum; assembly: GCA_013618265.1. NCBI lineage: Eukaryota > Fungi > Ascomycota > Sordariomycetes > Hypocreales > Nectriaceae > Fusarium > Fusarium albidum. The sequence continues at coordinate 586 of JABFEP010001446.1, forward strand.
TTGCAGGGCGGTAGCCACCTCGGCCGATATGTTGCCATGGCATGATATGCACATCTCATCTCGTTCGAAACGGCCGTGTATGCGCTGAGGAACATATGTAATACAACTCATGCGGGAATTTCCATTCAACTGGTGGGGACCGGGCTCGTTCGGATTCGTCTCTTGGTTCGGAGCAAGCCTGATCTGAGCCGAAGCGGATCTAGATGGCCTCTAGCTAAACCCTCGTATAGTTTCTAAACCCGGGTTTAATAGGTGTAGCTGGGAAGTATCGCCACTCGTTCACCAAAGTGATGAAGCACTTTTGATAATCTTGCATGCTCGGGCTGATCAGATGAAAAGACGCGGTCTGCTGGTTTACCATGCCTCATCGTTATGCCTAGGTAGCGTAACAACGATGTTTCTCTAGCTGTGCCGATTTTGCCCAGGTGGTCATGATTGCCATCTAAAATGCGGAACCTATCTTAAGCATCCTAGATAAGAGCTTCGCCAATGGGGTGACAACTAACTCCGAGTTCTGCTCAGTGATGGCATCTATTAGCAAAGGAACTGGTCAGTTCCGCAGCAACTATGCTCGTCGTCGAGTCCAAGTTTGTATAAGTCTACCGTAATATCTGTCTGTCTCTGTGCAGTAAACCTGAGTATATTATAGTCCTCAATCTTTTTATGTGCTTCGAGACACACACCCAGAAAGACATCAGAACTATCTAGGTAGATAAAATGGGAGCTTATTGGCTGAGTCTTAAAAGACTGTTTATATCAACCGAGTTGTAGGTTGTTGAGGAGAAAGTGACAACAACCCCTCGTCGACCCCTCATGTGGCTGTTTTAATTCACACTGTGTATATGGCTGATCTATCGTGTGACTGGGCCCAGTTTGGTTAGATTCTTCTCACTTACAGAAGTCTCAATGCTCTAATCACTGTGGTTAGGTATTCACAGGTAGTCCAAGACCGGTCTGAGAGGCAAGTCTCTTCAACATAGAATACCTACAAACAAGTGTAATAGTAGTATACTTGCCAGTTCCGCCGTTAAGATATCTTTGCGTTTAGCTTTATAGATATCATCTTGACTGGACTTGAGTTGTCTCAGCAAGGTGAGAGAACAATATCATGTCATTGGCATAGAAAGTGGCACGAATCGGAAGGCGCACCGTACGAAAAAGCTCAAGGCTGAACCCCTTCACATTAAAATCAGTCTTAAGATTTCGATAGCATGTTTCTGGAATACATTCATCAGAAGTGCATGTTCACACGGGGGATTCAATGTCTTTCCTCAAAGATTGGTGCTGGAGTGGGGAAATATTCACAGCGTCACTAGCCTCTATGGGAACCCTACACCAGCAGCGGCTTCTCACACAGTCCCCGCGTTTCTGTCGACACGTTTTGGCAGTTGCGTTTGTCCCCAGAGGAACAAAGATCCATTGGCCGGCGTCTGACGTTTGCGTCAGTCAAAGCCAAAGCGGAAGCGGCCATGCCTTCTCCAAATTTAATCTTACCGTCTTTCATTCTTCGGAGACTGCCCTCACTTAGAACCGCAGCCCTCAAGTCCCCGATCTGCACGCGACGCCCCGTCCCTCACTTTACAAAGACTTTCCGACGTCAGGGCCTACAAGGATTTTCAACCTCTGCCGCCGCCATGAACTCGCACGACCTGGTCCACTACCTCGCCGACCAACCGCCCTCGGTTGTGCGCCTCGAGATTGAGAAGCACTTCGAACCCCTCAGCGAGAAGCAGAAGCGCTATGCTCATTTCATCAGCAAGTAAGTCACAGACCCTGTTTCGAAGGGACAACATGCATGCATGCCTATATACAACCAGGCGTGCGGCTCGGCGTTGACACATCAGCACAGAGCCGCATTCGCGGGCACCAGGATCGTGCTGCGGCAGATCTCCCCCGAGTCGGAGCCCATTTTTGATCTGATCTTGGCTCTCCATAAGTCTTCTGCGGGAGACTGGAGCGCTCTGGCTAAGCAGGCTGGCGTCGACGAGGATGAGCTCACCAGGTTCCTCGAGTATGCCGCCATGTTCCTGGGCAACAATGGCAACTACAAGAGCTTTGGCGACGCAAAGTTCATCCCCCGCTGCACTGAGAAGTCTGTTGCTACCCTCGCTGCCACCTCTCCCGAGGCCTCCAAGTTCTATGAGGCAACAAAGGGCGGCATCTTCAGTGCTGCCAAGCCCGCCATCATGCACCTGGGCTACCCGGATGAGGGCCACATGACCACCTACTACCCCGACTCTCCGGATGTCACAAAGGCCGAGATCAAGGCTATTTCGGATTGGATGGAAGCAAAGGGTCTTCTCCCCGAGAACAACCGGCTCCAAAAGCACTCTGATGGTAACTTTGAGATCCTGATCGCCTCCGCCGTCAAGTCGATTCCCGCCGACGGCGGTGATATTGGCAAGCAAACCGAGTTCACTGTGGAGGACGGACCTCTGAAGGGCAAGACCATCAAGCTCACCTACGGCGACTATGCGGAGGAGATGAAGAACATCACCGCCTTCATCAATGGAGCCGCCGAGAACGCCGAGAACGAGACCCAGAAGAACATGCATCTTGCTTATAGCAAGTCTTTCGAGTCTGGCTCTCTCGAGGCATTCAAGGACAGCCAGCGACACTGGATCAAGGACAAGGGCCCGATGGTCGAGTCCAACATTGGCTTTATCGAGACTTACCGAGACCCGGCTGGTATCCGTGGCGAGTGGGAAGGCTTTGCTTCCAGTGAGTTTCGCAACCTTCTCTCCCCTAGCTACAATTGTGCCAAAGGTTGCTAACAACGTAACAGTCGTCAACCGTAAACTGGACCCTCTCTCACACCCCATTCATTCTTGTGGCTGACAAGCTCTAGTTGAGCGAACCCGTGCCTTTGGCGAGCTTGTTGCCTCCGCTCCCAAGCTCATCCCTCTATTGCCCTGGGGCAAGGAGTTTGAGAAAGACAAGTTCTTGTCTCCAGACTTTACTTCTCTCGAGGTCCTCACCTTTGCTGGTAGGTTACACACGGCCGATGGCGTGGAACGGAACTGACAATTACTTCAGGCTCTGGTATCCCCGCCGGTATCAACATGTAAGTTCTGGCAGAGTCAAGTCCAAAACGTAGCCAGAAAACCAACTGATGGCCGCTAGCCCCAATTACGACGATATTCGGCAGACCGAGGGTTTCAAGAACGTTTCCCTTGGAAATGTCCTGAGCGCCAAGGCGCCCGACGAGAAGATTCCCTTCATTCGGGACGAGGATCTTGAGGTGTACAAGAAGCAGCGTGATTCGTCTTTCGAGGTCCAGGTTGGCCTTCATGAGTTGACTGGTACGTACACGAGTTTCGTAATGCCAGCTCTAGCTAACATCTTGAAGGTCACGGTTGCGGCAAGCTTCTTCAGGAGACCTCCCCAGGTACCTTCAACTTCGACAAGGAGAACCCTCCCGTCAACCCGGTGGACAACAAGCCCATCACGACCTGGTACAAACCCGGTCAGACCTGGGGCTCCGTCTTCGGTAGCATCGCCGCCTCGTACGAGGAGTGCCGGGCCGAACTCGTCGCCATGTACCTCAGCTGCGAGTTCCCCGTCCTCAAGATCTTTGGCTTTGGTAATGGCTCTGAAGATATCAACTCCGAGGCCGGTGACGTGCTTTACGCTTCCTACCTGTCCATGGCCCGCGCGGGACTTGCTTCTCTGGAGATGTGGGATCCCAAGAGCCAGAAATGGGGCCAGGCTCACAGCCAAGCCCGTTTCTCCATCCTCAAGTGCTTCCTTGAGGCTGAGGACGACTTCTGCAAGCTCGACTACAAGAAGGATGACCTTTCAGATTTGACCATCAAGCTGGACCGTTCCAAGATCCTCACGGCCGGCCGTGACGGTAAGCCTTTTGCAATGCATCGTTGAATACTCTGCTGATGTCTCTCCTTCAGCTGTTGCCAAGTACCTCCAGAAACTTCACATCTACAAGTCAACTGCTGATGTCAAGACCGGCACCGACTTCTACGTCCACATGACGACGGTCGACCCCGATTTCTGGGGCAAGAAGGTCCGCGACATTGTTCTCAAGAACAAGCAGCCCCGAAAGGTCTTCGTCCAGGCCAACACCTATCTCGATGAGGCATCTGGCCAGGTCTCGATCAAACACTACGAGGCTTCGCTCGCGGGCATGGTTGAGAGTTGGGCGGACCGCAACCTGTAAAGATAATAAGAGCATCCCAGAATCATGATCTTTGAGAGGCTACGGGTTTGTAGAAATAGAAGAAGAAAGATCAAGATGCTGTCTTGGCACCGGTTCCCCTCTCATTCAAGAGTTCAAACGTTGCAGGCATTGATGCGAACAAAGAGTCTAGTAGTGAAAATCCCCTTTGACCAACATCCGTTGTTCATTCCCAGCAACTTGAACGTGTGCGTTTAGGTTGTTGGGGGGGGGGGGTTTTGGTTTAGTAATGGTTCTCACCGAGTTGGGAAAACAATATGACCTTTTCACCCATAGTCAGGGGGGAAAGGAGTATAATTCATCATCATCGGCCTCTCACCGGAAGCCTCTAGATTTTTAGTATGCTCGTTTGTTTTTTTGACTGTAAAACCTGATTACAGACGCCAAAATGTGACCGATGCCGTCGACTTCCAAATGCAATTGGCCAAACCAGCCGATTTCGGAGACCCTTCCCGTTCTACAACCTGGAACCCGTCGTCGTGTCGCAGCAACCCCGGTACTCCCCCCGCCCCGGCACAGAAGATTGACCATTTACCAGGCCATCTCGTGGGGCTTGTCACCCTTCCGCAAGCTGAAGGAGCTGGAGAGATAGCTGGCCAGCATGTCCACCTTCTTGATGTTGGCAATCAGAGCCTTGTCGATGGCCTTCTGGTCGGCGGCACGGCTGCTGTTGATCTCCTTCTTCTATAAGGAAAACGCGTCAGCTTCATTTCAAAAATTCCCACGGGCGGAGCCGTATGTGGGGGAAAAAAGGTCCTGGGGCAGTGTTCTGCCGTACCTGGGGCTTCTCTCCCTGCTTGAAGAAAGCCTCCTCGCCAGCCTTCTCCTTGGCCTTGTCGGCGGTGAAGTACTTGGGTTGAGAGACCTCCTCGATCTTCTTCTCGTCGAGGCCAGAGATGTCGACCTTGTAGGAGGTGGCGATGACGTATCGGGAGTTGACTCGTCGCAGGGGGACACCGTTGATCTTGAAGGGGCCGGTGACGAGGAGGACACCCTGGTCGAGCGACTTCAGGAGGATGACACGCTTGCCACGGAAGCGACCGGCGAGGAGGATGAGGACAGTGCCGGGCTGGAGGGACTTGCGAGGAGACCAAGATCGGACAGCCTTGCGGACCTGTGTTTTCCCATCTGTTAGCGCGACCGGTGCTGGAGGAAAGCAATGTGATGCTGCTGCCGCTGCTGCTGCCGCTATAGGACAAGAGCGTGTTGCCAATCGATCTAATCGTGGGCGGCGGGATTGTGGGCATTGTGCGTATCGGTTGGTTCATGTTGTCGTGGCTCCCAAATTCAAGCCGTTGCCCTCGTCCAACCCGTGGCTCTCTCTGCAGCGGCGCTGAAAAGCTGGCAGCCATCGAGTCCTTCCCAATCCGCCGCCCAGATTCGATCCGCGCGCTTGCGGAATATAATGTGCAGGCTGGGCTGCGAAAGGCATCGCCAAAGGACTCACCTTCTTGTTCTCGGCGTCATCGTCAGCGGGGTACCACTTCTTAGCCTTCTCCGAGGAAGCGGGAACTTCCCGGGTCGACTTCCCGAACGTCTTGGTCGTGGGCTTCGTCGACATGGTGACTCTCCTGGCTGGTTGGGTTGGGTTGGGGTGGTGAAGGAAAGGAAGACTCTTTGGTGTTGATGCGCCCGAAATGTTGGAATTCTTTGTGAAAGCCGCTAACGAGTTTGTGGGAAGCAAAATGTGAACCCTCTGGCGCTAACCGGATCTGGAAGTAGCACGCGTTGGCCTTGCCGAGCCAGACGGGGCTTTGTTGCACGTGTAGATAAGATAAGAGCTGTTTAACCACTAGTCCAAGCATGGATCATGCAAGCATGGATGGGCCTTGCCCCCTTGCCCTTGCCGAGAAGCTGCGAGAAAGTGCTCCAGCCATCATGAGACTGCTGGCCGAGGCCTCATTGCGACTAATAAATAATTGCGGCGTCTCCCACCCCAGGTGGGTTCTCGCGATTCTACTCCCGCGCAACCACTATTTCCTAGACTCGATTTCCTTTGTAGTCAATTTATTCCAACATGCAGGCGCGTAAACAACTAATCGCATCAACGCAGCGTCTTGCTCGGACCCGATCCGTCCGGCCACTTACACGAGTATTTGCAGCTCAGCCTCTTCGCCCAACACCTCAGAGATTGATCCCCAGCCTTGGTGCTGTCCGGACATATGCCAACGGCCGGCCACATCCTCCCGGTGGAACCCACCGGATGAACATGGGTGGTGGAGAAGAGGAGAAGCCTGCACTGGAGCAATTCGGTATTGACTTGACCGCCCGAGCTAGGGATGGGAAGCTTGATCCGGTGATTGGAAGAGACGCCGAGATTCAGCGTACGATTCAGATCCTGTCACGGCGAACAAAGAACAACCCAGTCCTCATCGGCAACGCGGGCACCGGAAAGACGGCGATTCTCGAGGGCCTGGCCCTCCGCATCGTCCGTGGTGACGTCCCCGAGAGCATCAAGAACAAGAGGGTCGTCAGCCTTGATCTCGGTTCCCTCATCGCTGGCGCCAAGTTCCGGGGCGACTTTGAGGAGAGGCTGAAGAAGGTCTTGAACGAGGTGGAAAAGGCAGAAGGCGAGGTCATTTTGTTCATCGATGAGCTGCACACCCTCCTTGGCCTTGGCAAGGCCGAGGGCTCTATCGATGCTTCGAACCTCCTGAAGCCCGCTCTCGCCCGCGGAGACCTTCAGTGCTGCGGCGCAACGACCCTCAACGAGTATCGCCAGATAGAGAAGGATGTTGCACTGGCTCGACGATTCCAGCCCATCATCGTCAGCGAGCCAACAGTTGAAGATACTATCAGCATCCTACGTGGTATCAAGGACAAGTACGAACTTCATCATGGCGTTCGCATCACAGACGGTGCTCTGGTAGCCGCCGCCACCTTGTCCAACCGCTACATCACCGACAGGTTTCTACCAGACAAGGCCATCGACCTGATGGACGAAGCCGCTAGCCACCTGAAGCTGCAGCATGAATCAAAGCCCGAGGATATCATGCGCCTCGATCACAAGATCATGACTATCCAGATTGAGCTCGAAAGTCTGCGGAAGGAATCGGATGTGGCAAGCAAGGAGCGCAGAGAGAAGCTGGAGAAGGACCTCGATAGGAACAACAATGAGATCGCCGAGCTCAACGCCCGATGGGAGAAGGAGAGGGCCGAAATCGACTCGGTCAAGAAGGTCCAGGAGGATCTCGACAAGGCAAGGTTTGAGCTCGAGCAAGCCCAGCGGGTGGGCAACTTTGGCCGTGCCTCGGAGCTCAGGTTTGGCGTCATCCCTGATCTCGAGCAGAAGCTGCCCAAGGAGGGAGAGTCTCGGGAGCTCGAATCCGAGCATGTCCTCATCCACGACTCTGTCACCCCGGATGACATCGCCAATGTTGTCTCTCGCATCACCGGCATCCCGGTGTCAAAGCTGACTTCGGGACATATCGAGAAGCTGGTCCACATGGAAGACACCCTCGGCGAGGCTGTCAAAGGCCAAGACGAGGCGATCAAGGCCGTTTCCAACGCGGTGCGTCTGCAGCGAGCTGGTTTGAGCGGCGAGAACCGACCGCTCGCGTCCTTCTTCTTCCTGGGCCCTACCGGCGTGGGCAAGACGGAACTTTGCAAGAAGCTCGCGGGCTTCCTCTTCTCTACCGAATCCGCAGTCGTCCGCTTCGACATGTCCGAGTTCCAGGAGAAGCACACCATTTCCCGCCTGATTGGTGCGCCATCCGGCTACGTCGGCTACGAGGATGCCGGCCAGCTGACCGAGGCTGTTCGGCGCAAGCCCTATGCCGTCCTGCTCTTTGACGAGTTCGAGAAGGCGCACCACGACATCTCGGCTCTGCTGCTCCAGGTCCTTGATGAAGGCTACCTCACCGACGCCCAGGGTCACAAGGTCGACTTCAAGAACACCATCATCGTCCTCACCTCCAACCTGGGCGCCGACATCCTCGTCGGCCAGAATCACCTACACCCTTACAAGGAGACGGCCGATGGCGAGATCGACCCGTCCGTTCGCGGGGCCGTCATGGACGTGGTCGCCTCGGCCTACCCACCCGAGTTCCTCAACCGGATCGACTCCTTCATCGTCTTCAAGCGCCTGGCCCTCGGCGCCATCCGTGACATTGTCGACATCCGCCTCGGGGAACTCCAGCAGCGCCTCGACGACCGACGCATCATCCTCTCCGTCCCCGACACAGCCAGGGACTGGCTCGCGGAGCGCGGCTACGACCCCAAGTTTGGTGCGCGCCCCCTGAACCGCCTTATCACCAACGAGATCGGCAACGGTCTGGCAGACCAGATCATCAAGGGCCAGCTCAGGATGGGCGACACGGCCGAGGTCAAGGTTCGAGACGACAGCGAGGGCCTGGAGATTGTCATCAAGCCCAAGGCTGCCTGAGCTTCCTGTTGATGGAAGAGGGAAGACTGCTTGCTTGGATACTCGGTAGTTCTTTGTCGTGGGTAAAATGAATAATGTGTACCATGTCTAAAGTGTATATTTCATGTAACAACAGATTTAGAATCATCAATAGTAACCACTTCTCAAACATGTCGTGACCTTGTTTCGTCCAACCGTGTGTGTCCCCTCCTCCTGCATCGTGGAACTCTCACCACCCGAAGTGACTAGATCCAATGCCATCGTATCTGCAGTCATTAGGTATCCCCATGCCAGCACCACAGTCCCCTTCCGTAGACTTGCAGGTCATATCATGATGTATCCAGCCAACCGAGTTGCCCCACAACAGCAAAACCCTTAAGTTATCACACGGACCAAGCGTAACCAACAAACATATCCCTGCCCATTCTGGGGTCGATGTACGTCCATACTCCATACTGGATTGTACTGTCCGCTAACAAGTAAATGCTGGTCTCGTGACTCCTGGCTAAATGGCATGGGGCATCATGGACGAGACAGACAGATTATAAGAACAGCCCGATCTCTAATCGGCTCCTGATTTCATGTGCTACTCGTTACTTGTACATCTCATCATGGTCATACTCTCCAATGCAACACGGCCGAAAAATAAAGAGAAAGAAAGACAACAGAAACCAGTGCGCCGCAGCGTGCGAGAGTATTGTGTAAAATCTGTGAGGATGCATTCTTTTCAAAGAGCAAACGACACCCGACTGACGACTGTACAAATATCCCGGGATTTCCCCAAAAGACGCCTCCCATCATCACCCGACTTTTCCTCCAAGAAGAAAAAAAGAAAGTACGTTCTGTGATCCTCGGGGGCGAGCTGGCAGAGACGGCGGAGCATGTTTGACCGTGGGAGGCTCACGAGGAAGCACCATTGAGAGAGAGGGAAGCGGAAAAAGAGGTTGCTTTAACAGAAAAAGTGAAGAGACGCGACTTTGGTTCAAGGAGTATCTTCGATTGGTTGACCGATAACTTTGCAAATTACAACCGAAACCTTGAGGTCGAGAGACGAGCCATGTGAGAGTATGTGGCAGAGAGTAGGAGGGACAAGGCGGGTTTGCTCAGAGGAGGCTTCTCATCAATCCGTCTACTGGTGGCCCGCCTTTCGGAGGGTGTTGGCGAGCCACTCGAGACCCTCGTAGAGACCATCACCGGAGGTAGCGCAGGTAGACTGGATGTACTGTTTGGGGGAAGACGAGAAATTAGCATGCATGCGACTTGAAACATGGGGGATCTAAATTCTGACGCCAAAATATCAGAAAGTAGAGGTCCATCACTTACCCAAGCGCGTTGTCGCAGGCTGTGGAGGCCAAGCTTGTCTGTGATCTCGGCGGCGTTCATGGCGTTCTAGTGCGGTATCACGTCAGTCAAGTCCAAAACATGCCACGGTTATAT
>JABFEP010001448.1:0-23501 GCA_013618265.1 Fusarium albidum
TCTCTCTCTCTCTCTCTCCATCGACCAACTTACTTGTAGGGTCCCGAGGTCCCGAGGTGACAAAGACGGCATCGACCACGCCGTCCACCTCCTGTCGACCCAGCCGCAGCAGGTCGGCGTCCTCAAAGGTCTTCTTGTGCCACTGCACGAGCCCATCGTCTATCCTCTTCTGCAGCGCATAGTGAAGCTCGGCGCCTTCGGGGGCGATGAGGATCGGTCGCGCGCCAGCACCGAGGGACTGGCCGCAGCGGGTGGCAGCGAGGGGGTTCGTTCCGATGACGAGGTGGACGTTGTCTCTGCAATTGAGGGCGGCGAGCAACGACGTGGGGGGTGATATTGGTGAGGTTGTCGCCATCTTGGGCGGACTATATCAAAGCTGGCAGATCTGAAAAACGCCTTGTAGAGCAAGACCGAGTCAAAAGTCAAAAAGCCAAAAAAAATCCCATCATGAGACACCTGGATCCCATCGCCCAGCTTATAACTTTGAACGGGTCCACCAGAACCAGACGCCGGGTCCCTTGTCCCCCCCTCCAAAAAAAAAGAAGGAGAGTCCACATCATACATGGATGAATTGCCCCTCTGCCCCTCCACCCCGTCCAGCTAAAAAAAAAGTTATTTTACAATTCACCCCTGATATCCGCCTCTCCTGATTGGCCCAAACTGACGCCATTCTGTCTCCGCGGGACGCAACTTCTTTGCTTATCGGCCGGTCGGGCTGTCGACAAAGAAATCTGCCGATAACGCAATCGCCCGACTTCCGCGGGAGCGTAACCGGAGATGCCCAAACTGCATGGACCCCCTTGCTAATTGGGGAGGGGGAAAAAAGATAGGAGATGCATCATTCATGGTATAATCTGCTGGCCTTGTAAATCATGTCCTCCTGTCCACACGTGATTGCGGATTGTCAGGTCAGAAGTAGTTCACGGTGAGTCGTGGTGAGAGGTGGTCTTTCCTCGGGACTTGTGTATCGTTCGTCGACGGAGAATGCCGAGGCTCACCACCCTCAGCTCACAACTTGGACATGTCCAGTTCTTTGCCATTGTCCCTTTGAGTCTAGTTGAGCTTGCTAGGGTTAGCCCATGTTCTTTCCATAATGGAGAATCACAAGACTGCTCTTATTATTAAACATTCTGCAAAAATTGCAAATAATGCAAAAAAGAAAGCCGCGCATGCGCTCGCAATCGTAATCTTTATAGGAACAGCCCGATGCGGGGGTCGAACCCGCAACCTTGAGATCGCGCACTCATAAGAGTCTCACGCTCTACCGATTGAGCTAACCGGGCGTGGCTCTGAATGAATTTGTTGGAGGATTGCGGCGGCGCAACCGGGTCAAGAAAGCAGACAACGGTGGGCTGGCTGGGTTGAAGAGGACAAGAATTTTGGAACATTGGTTTGATGTATCTTCGTCGGTACGAGTATTATGTATGGCTGGGCATTGTCAAGTTCAAAGTGTTCAAGTGTGTGCTGAGAGCTCTTTTTATCATCATATCCGACGCCCCGTCATACCAGACCCAGGCCCCCTGTTGTTTTTGATACAATTGTGTTTTACAAGATATACATTACAAGTCCTCAAGATCGTCGTCCCCGTCTCTCGTCCTCTGCCACCTGAGCCTCCACCTCCTCATCAATCTCCCCCGAGATCATCTTCTCCGCCTTCTCCTCCGCCTCGAGCATCTCCTTCAGGAGGCGGTTCTTCTTGTCCAGCTTCTTCTTGGCCCGCCGCTCTTTTGCCGGGTTCCGCTCGTTGAGGCTGAAGCCATCGTGGTCTATGACTAGTTCAGCCTTCTTCTTGCGCTTCCTGCTCTCTCCGGATTTCCTGTCGACGTCTTTGTGTCCTTTACCGACACGGATAGCCCGCTGAAACCGCGTCTTGGCCCCCAGCGGCCAGAGGTCGCCCCATCGTGACTTGCGGGCATCGTGGAATACCCGCTCACTGAAGCTCTTGGGGGTGATCCATCGCTCGATTGTGCCCTCGGGTGTGCAGACATCCAGGGTGATGTGCCCCTTGCGCTTCAGAGGGGGCCAGATCATCCGGGGCAGCAACTGCATGTCGGGTTTCATGAATATGCCCTGATACCCCTTGAACGCGGCCGCTGTCGCTACTTTGGGCGACAAGGAGCTCTCCTTTGCGACACCGCGCCTGAGAGACAAGTAGCTGAATGTGACATCGCCTTGGTTGGTAGGATTTGTTCCAAGAATACGAGTGTAGAAGGTAGGGCGCACGAACCGCTGGCTGAAGTGGCAAAAGTCTTGTCGACCACTGCCCTTGCCGGGGGTCTCATACATGGGGCACACCTCATGGTTGGTACAAGGAGCAATGATGTGCCCAGGCTCCTTTTCACGGTGGAAAGCAGGGTTGAAGTCCTTGGGGTCCATCTCTGGCTGCCCCGGCTGCGGGAGGAGGAACTGTCTGAGAATCGTCTCACGGACGTGGGCTACGGCCTCGAAGCCGCGAGGGTGCCCCTTTTCCACAACGATGAGAACGCCTCCGTCCTTGCTCAGCAGATTCCAGAGCTTGTTGAGGACCGCTTGTCGGTGGTGCTCTTGCTGCTCCTTCAGGAAGAGGTGAGACGCGATAATGACATCGTAGCTCTTTTGTGGCTGTGGCTCATCTCCGGCGTCGAGGTGCTGGCCACGCATCTCTCCCGAATGCTGATAGTCGGGGAGCCTGGAGAGGAAAGTCGTGCTGTTGGGCAAGAAGCTCTTGACGCGATGTCGCAGGCGGTCCGATCCAATCACGACAGTCTGCTTGCCTAGAGGATGGGGTCCTTGGACGCGGCCCCGTTTCTCCAGCACCTCCCAGTCTGCTCGCAGAACCTGGTTCCAAGCAACCAAACCGGCGCCACCGGATCCGACATCAAGGACGCTAGGAACGATGCTATCCGTGAGTGGCCAGCGCAGCCAGTCCGCTCCAATTCGCCTCCGGGTCTCACGCAGCGTAGCCAGGATGGAGGCATAGGCAGGCGGCAGAAAGCATGAAATGAAAGCGTCCGCCTCAATCTCCGTCATGTGTCGCTGATCCGCGTAGAGGCCACCCGCCCGCATGTTGCCATTCATCTGGCCCTGCTGTGTCGCCGGAGACAGAGGGAGGCCTGGCCCGCCGAATGCCGCTTCAGCGGCACTCTTGACGTGGTCAACGTGCGTCCGCTGCAGCGAGTTGTGGATCGGCATGACGAGCTCGGCTCGCGGCAGGGAAATCTCGACGGGCTTATCGTGGAAACGGCCCAGGAGAGTCAGAGGGTGGAATCTGTTTTTGATTCTGAGGGATTCTTGTCTGATCTGGGGATCCAGTATCTCAACGGATCGTTCCTCTTCCCAATCCGGCTCCTTCTCCTCTTCTTCCTCCTCCACAGGCGCTCGGTCCTCTGCCTCTTTTTGCCGTCGTCGACTCTCTTCAAAGTCTTGCGCGAGCCTCTGCATGACATCATACTCTCGCTGGCTCCTCGCGACCATGTCGACGTACCCGGGGCGTTGGTTGGCCAATTGGTCCTTTGCCAAATCCGCCAGCTCGGGCTGCGGAGGGATTTCGTCCGTTTCGTCGGCGCTCACCTCCTCGCGAGGAATCTGGGAGATGGTCTCCTCAACCTCGCCTCCCTCGGCCTCCCTCCGCAAAGTGCCCTCGTTGTCTGGTCGCGGAGGCTGCGGCCCCATGTCGGCGTGCTCCGGGATGCCAACATCCTCGGGTCTCGTCTCGCGCAGCGGCGCTCCGTACAGTCGTTCGTAAAGCGCATACTCCTCCTCGTTCAGGTATCCCTTGGGCAGCGTATCTCGGAACCGCTGTTTCGCATCTCGGACGACCTGCTCGATCTCCTGTGGCGATTGGCGCGCGGGCGCTGCAGCTTCCTGCCACAAACTTCTTGACGTCGAAAAGGCCTGTGTAATTGCTGCGCTCCTATTGGACTGGGGCACATTGGGGCGAGAAACGTATCGTGACGGGAGCGAAGGAGTGTGGTGGGTGTTAAGACGGGTGGAAACTAATGAAGAAGAAACATTAGACCTCGGACATGCGCTCCGGATGCCCCTGGCCGACAGCATTTTTCGTTGGTACTGTACAAATTTGCGATGGCGAGGTTTGCAGGTCCCGTCGGTTGTAGTTCTTGGACTTTTTTTCGACTTTTTTCGGGTCATCACGTGACACAGCTGGCAAAATCATGACAAGGTCATCATGATGTTGGCAATTCACGTTTGAACTTGGAGGCCCTGCAGATGAGATTGATATGCCACTGAATTGATGATTCCTCCTATAGCCACGCCTTCCAAACCAGCAGAATGCCGGTGCCCAAGATAACAAAGTCCCAGAAACTCCAACGCCACGCCAAGTCCTTCAATCACCTCCCAGGTCAGCCAACGTCTTGAACGCAGCCCTCTGAGCGGGCTTCGCACCTCCAGCGCTAGGCTTCGCCGCGCCCGCGCTCCCCTGCGGCGCCGGCGACCTGTGCATGTTGAACATGGACGATTCCGCGGCCTTGTACGGATCGAACTACAGTTTGCCCGGTCAGCCATCTTGTCGCTCTAGCGTCTCTCTCTCTCTCCAGTTGCACGTACCGAAAACAGCGACACCAAGTACAGGCCCACCATGGCCATCAGCGCGTTCAAGAGACTCTTGAGGTTGAACGAGAAGGACCTCGCCCCTCGTGCGGATGCATCGCTGCCGAGGGTCCGGCCGGGGGTCTTGAAGACGTTGCCCGGCTTGCCGCCCGCGTCGGCGAGCTTGAGGGCGCTGTTCACGGCCGCCGTCAGCGCCGAGGGGTTTGCCCCCTTGACGGTCTCGATGCAGTTGCCGCCGTGGAAGATCTTGAAGGTGGGCATGGCGGCGACGCCGTTGGATCGGGCGACGGTGGATTGCGAGTCGACGTTGACCTTTGCAAAGGCCACCTTCTTGGGGCGCGAGTGCTCCTTCGCGAGGCTCTCAAAGTGCGGCGCGATCATCTTGCAGGGGCCGCACCAGTCGGCGTAGACTGCAAAAGTGTTAAGACGTTGTTGCAGAGGGCGCTCTCTCTCTCTCTCTCCTGGGAAACGTACAGTCTGCGACGACCACATTCGTGGACGAGAGGAGGCCCTGCCACTCGGCAGCAGAGCCGATGTTGATGGGGCCGCTCATAGTTGTTGCGATTCGGTTATATATAGTCAAAAGAATTTGGCCAGATCACAGCAATCCGGTCGTTGCACCTTGCCGTTGATTGTGGTGGTGACGCTTACCAATACGTAGGTAGTCATCCACGAAACTCGGGCAGCTCGCATCCTGGCCTGGTTAGTCAGCAGCGCCGCTCTTGCTCAGGCTCTCATCACCCTTGCTCCGTGATGCTCAGACTTTAATCACCTCAACCGCCCCCCTCCGACAGGATGCATGCGAACCCGTCCATCACAGCCAACACCGCCTCGCTCTTGCCCCGTCTCTCGTCGACTTTATGCGACCTTCGCCATGGTTGAGGATCCGGTCAACGCCGCCAGGGGCGCGGTGATAAGTGCTGGTTGGCTCATGATCCCGGCTTCTGGCACCCTTCATTCTCTCGACACCTCGGCGCCCGATGCTCGGTTTCCACAGTGTGATATCGCGCAGGCGTCGAATTGCTCCTGCTGCCTCCGCTATGGGGTTTGGTGCTCTGATTCCTGGTATATATGAGGCCGCGGCCGACCACACTCGCTCCATCCCTACTCCCTACCGCCCGACTTGCCACATTCCACTTCTTCTATCCTTCTCAGCGATTTCCTCAGAGGAGAGCGCTTATCCCTTACTTGTCCTACTCGCAGATAGCCCTTGAACTGTCTGCGGCAGTCATGCCTCCGAGGAAGAGCGCCCGAGAGTTCTTCCGCAAGGGGAGAGAGAAGGGCTCCGACCAATGCCGGGAGGGGATCAATGATTCTGTCGTCCACAAGGAGCCCACGGAGAAAGTATTGAGAGAATACAAGCGTATCATCGGCCTCTGGAATCAGTGTGTTCCCCCATGTGACTTACTCTCAACTGTGGCCCCGCTGACACTTCGTCCATCTAGGTACGCCGAAGAACACGACCATCCGAGCCCGTACGATCCGAAAGATTTGAAAGATTTCATCAAGGAGGTTGCTTTCGGTATTGACGGCGTGGAGGAAGATCCAAACCCCGGAGAAGGAACTGTTATGATATATTGGAAGCAGTTTATGGCCGGCTGGCGTCGCGAACATGACGCTATCCCTAGGAATACCACGCTCTCGGTGACGAATGTGCGTCTATCCTGTCAAGAAACTAGTCCACCCTTGTGACCGAACGAAGCTGACTAGTCTGAACCAGTTCATCAAATACGAGTTGCCTGAGATTCTCAGGCGTGAAAGCAACATCAAGTTGGTCAAGAATAAGCGACCGCGGAGATTTGGCACGAAGAACCACTTTCTCCACCTTGGCCGTCAGCTGTGGGGGAACGACTGGATTGAGGACGAAAAGCCGGCGATAAGAGTGTATGATTGGGCCGATTTCATGGCCATTGTCTGTTCCTCCGCACGTATCGGCGAGTACATTGAGTCCACATGCCGCGCAGGTTCTGGTCGTGGTCTATACTACAAGGTGAGCCTTAAGTGGGCTGGCAATATCACGATCAAGGCTAATGAAGTCTCGTCTCCGGCAAATAGGACGTAAAAATTTGGTGTGTTCCGCAACGAACACGGCAATGCCGAGTTCGCCATTCAACTCGTCCGAGACGCGAAAGGCATGACACACCCCTGACAAAAGGTATGAAGTTAGTAATCACGGCTCAAGTTCTCATTCTGATTGTATTGGTTCCAGGCCCGAGCACTCCCTCTACGAGGAGTTAGGACCTATGCCTCTCACCTGCAACGCAATGCTGCCGATACTGGCCATCCTTATCGCGGCAAAGGCTTTTAGCGGCTACGACACCATCGAAGATCTTCTCGCCCTTGAGCCATCAGAGGGCGAGATGATTCACTTGCAGTGGAAGGACAGCATTCTCGACCAACCCTTTTTTAAGAGCATGTCCTCGACAGGGACCCCTGGGAGGATAGAGACAGCCAACGCGGTCAGCAAAAGGCTTCGAGCTCTTGGCTTCCGCGCCGGGTATGCCCGCCCACCTACCATTCACGATTTTAGAGCGGAGGGTCTATATTGGATCAGTATGTATACCGCCGCCCCTCCCCGTCCATCCTTCACCTATAGCTTTACTTATATTGTCATCTAGACCAGCTCTATTCCCTTGCCCAGAGAATGAAGCATTCGGGCCAGAAAGACCCTAACACTTACAATAACCACTACCAGCCCAACAATAGTGGTACGGACGGTCAAGGCAGCTATTTCGGCACAGAGGTGCGCACCGTCGTCAATGACCTTTTCCGCGGCTTGACCGTGGCGCGAAACCCGAAGTTGCTACAGTCTCTCCTAGCGGAAAAAAAGGAAGCATTGAGGACCAGCCCTGAACTCGCGGCGATTGAGGAGGAGCTCGCAACTTTGCGGGGACGGCACGACCAGTACTCGGCTTCCCGCCGCAAGAAGCTTTATGCAGAGAAACGAAAGCTGGCGGACCGAGAACTCCGAAAATGGCAGAGGGCTCAGCCACACGGGCCTAGCACGACCCGAGGGGACAATGACCCGCCATGCTATCACCGGAGCATCTTCAACCGTGTCAGATTCCTTATGCCAGAAAGGGACCGCCTCGCAGTGAGTGTCTTCGAGACCGACACTCTGCGGAGCGCGACTGGTCTCAGGGTACTCCGCGATATGATTGCTCTATGCGAGGCAGACACAGAAGTAGAGTTTCGACCAGGCCTGGAGCCAAACCTTTGTCAATGCGCTGATTCAACGCGCCGGCGGAAACTGCCCCGATCTGGTCACGTCGCCAATGACGCGCAATCCACCTACGATTGGAGACATGTCTACAACTGCTTCAAGAAGTCACAGAGTGACTTTATCGAGCTCTGTTTCCTATGTAACGAGTGGGTCGTCGGTGAACTTCAATGGAGTGATCATTGCCGCTCGCATCTCGCTTGTCCAGAGACACTGCCAATTCAGTTCGACCCCCTCATGTACGGCGGAGTACTGGCTATTGCCGGCTACTGCGTGTTCTGTATGGCGGATTCGTTGCTGGCGCCCGACGTTCGACTCCGTCAGTTCCTGGACAAAGGTTCATGGAGGGACCATGTCCATGATCATTACAAAATCCATGTTCGAAGTGTCGAGGACGGCAAGCCGACGTTATGCCCTCATCCGAACTTGCGATGCGATGGTGGATTTGGCTCGGCGAAGCATCTGGAGTTCCATCTTCTAGATGTCCATTGCCCGGATTTTGTCAAGGAATCAAGCGTCCTGGAGGTGCTGACGAAGGACGACGATGTGACGTTTCCCAAGAAAAAGCGACTGCGGAGCGTTGAGGTAACTGGGAATGAAATGAAGGTCGAATCCAAGTACTATTTCGTTGACGAGACGATCGAAACGACACGGCGTCATCTACCGAGTGGTGCGTCTATAAAGAGGGGCTAGTCAGAATACGAAGCTGCTCAAAATGTTGGCGCTCTGTCTAGTCAGCTTTCACCGATATGTAAGGGCAAACTGGAGACTGCGCAAACGTCACCTGTTCCGGCACTAGAGCACCTGGTCTACACCTCTCTACCGGAATTATTAGCATCGTCGGACAGCATGGAGTCCACGCCTGGCATAGCCTGGAGTGGTGATTCCAATGTTAAACCTTTTGATCTCTCCGAGTTCATAGGTTTCCCTCCCACGCCCGAACCGGAATTGTCAGCATCTCCTTCAGCCGCTTGTGACAGCCAAGGGATGTTAGTTGATGACATATCGCTGATGGTCCATGACGACCCATCTGAATCTCAAAACACCAGGCTGTTGTCATCGGATAGCTCGAAAGAGTACGATCTGTGGAGTAGCCATGCCGATACAGCTTTACAACCCTCCAATCACCATGCCTCGCCGACCGAAAGTGATAAGAATACAGCGCCAGCTCTTCCCCTACAATCAACACAAGGCTCTCAGCCTACGTCCTGTATCACGGTACCGCATAGCAAGAACAGACGCATTCGCATCAAACCAAGATCTACGGGGCACGATGCAGCCAAAGAACTACCTGCAGGGCATACGCCAGTTCGGAGGAGGCAAATAAGGATTAAGCTAACGCGGTCTAGCAAACGTGGCGATGGCGAGGTTGGCGGCTAGCAAGATGCTTAAGGAGACTTTGAGGTCAAGATATCGGCAAATGTGTGAAGTAACGATGAAGCGCGCAGGTTAGATGATCCATATATAGCGCAGGATCCCCTTTACTTACTAAGAGGCAATGGAATAAGAAATCAGGTTCAGATGACTTAGCAATGGGAAGTGTTTTGCGAGGGAGTCAAGGACCCCTCAGAACAGGGCTGTATCAAGGCGCGTGTCCACAGTACATATAAGATGGAGGTAGAGGGCCTGCAACAGATGCTGGCCTTAACGCAAGTTATTATTAGGAGCTTAGACATAAAAAGCTGCAACCGCAAGTCTCCACCGAATTATCGTCACAAGGCTAGCCGGAGATAAGTCTCGAGACCCCCAACATCCAGGCTGTGCTGGTAGATGACACGCGCATCACGAATGAAGCAAAGACTTTCGGATTGCTCTATCTGCTCTCACCGATCACAACTCCCCAGCTTCAACTACTATCAGGGCTCCCCTCCTCTTTACCGACTGGGCTTTTATTGCCAGACTCATCATCGCTCGCATTGCCGGAAGTGCATATGACAGGCAGTGGATATGTTTCAAGCTACATTGAGCTGTTAGCAACCAACATCGCTGCATATCTTAATAGCATCTAGTCTTACAATGTCTGTCCGCAACGGCGGCCCTGGTGATCGGTTGGCCGAATGGTATATATAGACTTTGTTGTCTTTCTTCATGAGCGTCCATACCTCATATCCACAAATACTCTCGAGCTCATGCAGTTTCTTGATAGCAGTTCTGCGTATTCTGGATCCCTTTCGTCTTGCGCGTTCCGCCCGTGCTCGCGGAGAGAGAGCTCGAGCTACACCAGACAGGATGGCGCTCTCCATTTTGAGCATTTATGCGTAATATCAAGTCAATAACGTCTCTCGAGGAATTAAAAGGAGCTATTTCCAGTAACTCCCAATATTATCCATGGAAAACTGTTGAACTTAAAGCCGAAAGACTTGCGAGCGTCGCAAGGCAAGGGGATTGACCTCGATTAGCCTTGTCAGCTAAGAACGGCCCCCATGTCGCTGACAACCTAGAGCTGCTGGCTCCCGGATCCTGGTTACTGATCGGTCGGACGCCAAGAACCTGGCTGCGGGGCACATCCAACTCATGTGAACCTAAGCAAAGCTGGCGGGCACCAGCCATCGAGTTACGACGAGTGACCTATCGCATGCTTTACGAAAACTTCATCCGTACCTGGATCCATGGTCCGCAATATGTATAGAGTAATCCAGGTTTCTGGACACAGCACTTCTAAGCCCTGTTTGTGGCTCTTGTTTTGCTTGAGCATGGTCGGAGGCAGGGCCTTAGAGTATAATACTCGAGTAATGCCTTCACGCAAGTAGGCTGACAGTCGACAAAAATAAGCTCCTTGTGAACGTGAGCCTCTCTTGCACCTCTTTTGAAAACATGCTGTACTATCCATCGAACCCTGAGGAGGGTGTTCAAGTGAGAGAGAAGCACGGTCTCGTCTGGTCCAAGATCACCCAGAAACCTCTACCTGATACATGGATGCTTCTTGGCCCGCGTTTGCAAGCCCTCTACAACGGAGAAGATTCGTCAGGCGAACTGGTCTATCTCGCGCTGGTATGCTTAGAATGGGAAGGCGACCTGCAGGGCGATTACAGCCTTGCCGACCTGCGAGCTGGTCTCCTCCCTCATAGGTACAATAAAGCAACCTGTGAGGCCAAGTTGAACGACTCGAATATCGTTGTAAACATTTGGTCATGGGCAAAACAAGACGATACTACGGCAGTCACAGACCTTTATTCGACACTTCTATTCAGGAGCTTAGACTACATGAAGAGCTACCTTATGCTCAATGATAATGGGGACATGCACCAAGATGCGTGGGAGGTTTGGGCAGTGGAACACCGGGAAAGTTGCACTGCGATGACCGAAAGGCAGCATTTCTATGAGGGTATAGCTGCCTTAGCTGGTCGTCGCAAGGGCCGATTTGATGTACTATGCCCTATAGGAAGGACCTGGTGTTTTTTTGAGTGGGATGGACAACGCTCAGTTGATGGTCTCGGCAGGTTCCAGTGGCTTCTCCAAGCCTGGGAAGAGCACGAAGCATGCATGGAGTAGGAGTTACGGAAACGTAGTCGACCGAAACGCGTATAAATCTTTTCTAGTCTAGGAATTCAGTCTAACAGAAGAATATATGCATGCACTACATGCGGCTTACACACTATACCTACGGCGTCAACAAGTACCTTACGGTGAAGTGACTGCGTGAGACAAGAACGTAAGTCCTAATTTTCGCATATAAAATCGCCAGATTCGCAACCTTGGCTCGACATTTATCGCAGTTCGCCCAGGCCTCATTACCGCCAAGGATATGATATACCTCCTCCAGATAACATCCTATATCGCGAAGTCTCTTCTTTTCTTTCTTTGCTTTCTTATCCTTCTTCTTCATGGTTGGCTCAGAAAGACCAACGGTATCGAGTCGCAACGCTTTTCCCGATCCAGTTCCTTCCCAAGCCGAAGACGCGACCTACGGCACAGAAGAAAGACCTTGCCTGTTCAGGTCTGTGAGCCCTCCAGTCACCACTTCATCCCGGCCCGGCAATAACAACGATCGGGCAGAGGAGCAGCCATCTTCTAAGAGACAGCGGTATCCTGACACCTTTCCGGCAGAACCCCCTCCCGCACAAGCTAGCCAACCCGGATTGCCTTCCATACAAACCACGTTTTCGCCTTCCGTCGAGTACCCTTCTGCACTGCGAAGGAGCCAACGCCTACAATCCAAACGAAAACCGGGTGTGGACTCATCCAATGAGGCGACTAAGTCACGTAATAATAACGCTGAGTCGTTATCGAAAGTAATGAAATGGAATTACGATGATAGGTTAAGTTGCAGCAGCTTGACGACGGCTTCGCGCAAGTTCTCGGCAGTATACGATAGCGGCGTCCGACCAGAGTCGTCCTTCGCGTCGACGTCGACTTTGCCCGTCACGAGCAGCTGCTGGACGACGGCCTCACGCCCTTTCTCGGCAGCATATGATAGCGGCGTCCGACCAGAGTCGTCCTTTACATCGACGTCGACTTTGCCCGTCACGAGCAGCTGCTGGACGACGGCCTCGCGCCAGTTCTCGGCAGCATACGATAGAGGCGCCCGACCAGAGTCGTCCTTTAAATCGACGTCGACCTTGCCCGTGGCGAGCAGCAGCTTCACGACGGCCTCGTGCCAGTTCTCGGCAGCATACGATAGAGGCGTCCGACCAGAGTCGTCCTTCAAATCGACGTCGACCTTGCCCGTGGCGAGCAGCAGCTTCACGACGGCCTCGTGCCAGTTCTCGGCAGCATACGATAGCGGCGTCCGACCAGAGTCGTCCTTTACATCGACGTCGACTTTGCCCGTCACGAGCAGCTGCTGGACGACGGCCTCGCGCCAGTTCTCGGCAGCATACGATAGCGGTATCCGACCAGAGTTATCCTTTACGTCGACGTCGACTTTGCCCGTCACGAGCAGCTGCTGGACGACGGCCTCACGTCCTTTCTCGGCAGCATACGATAGCGGCGTCCGACCAGAGTCGTCCTTCAAATCGACGTCGACTTTGCCTGTAGTGAGCAGCTGCTGGACGATGGCCTCACGTCCTTTCTCGGCAGCATACGATAGCGGTGTCCGACCAGAGTCGTCCTTTACGTCGACGCCGACTTTGCCTATGGCGAGCAGCAGTTTAACGATGGCCTCATGGCCGTCCGCGGCAGCCCAGGACAGCGGCGTCTGGCCCTTGTTGTCGGCCGCCTCGATGGCCGCGCCCTTCTCGAGGAGGAGCCGCGCGACCGCCTCGTTTCCATCCTCGGCGGCGTATAACAGCGGTGTCCGGCCCCACTTATCGGCCGCCTCAATGGCCGCGCCCTTCTCGAGGAGGAGCCGCGCGACCGCCTCGTGCCCCTCCTTGGCGGCCCACGACAGCGGCGTCTGGTCCTTTGAATCTTTGGCGTCGATATTAATGCCAAGTTGGTCTGCCCTTTCCAAAATAGCCCCCAACGCCCTTGCCACTCCATACCTCGACATAACGTGTACTAGGCTAGTCCCTTCTGGCGGACAGTCACCAGAATATTTCTCTAATATTCTATAAATACGCACCCATCGTTCCACAAGAGTGTTTGATGGCCAGTCGAAATATTCCGGAAGATCATCTTGAGGGATACTTCTGGCATAACTTTGCTTCGTGTGCGCCACCCATGAGGTCGTGGCATAACGCAGGAAAGGAAACTTGGATCTCAAGTCGCGCTCTTGACTTGCTGACCGACCGATCTCCTCCATCGCCAAGTAGCGTATGCAGATCCTAGAAAGCCGATGGTGTGCCATTCCAACTACAAAGTCGGGTTTGGTGGTCTCGTCCAGAGCCGATAGGCCCTTCTCGACGAAAAAGTCCTTGACGGACTGGTGGATGAACTGGATAACCTTCGCATCCGATGTGACCTCGGCAAGACCGCGGCTCAGCGTCTGAACTCGCCTCTTCATCCCGCCATAGTCAGGTGGAAAATCTCCTGAGCTCTCACACTCGCGCAATGATCGGTGTCGGCAATCTGAATCGATAGCCATAGC
Source organism: Fusarium albidum (assembly GCA_013618265.1). Classification (NCBI taxonomy): domain Eukaryota; kingdom Fungi; phylum Ascomycota; class Sordariomycetes; order Hypocreales; family Nectriaceae; genus Fusarium; species Fusarium albidum. The sequence continues at coordinate 13,737 of JABFEP010001448.1, forward strand.
CCATCGCAATTCGTCTAGTGATAAGGGCCGCACGGCAAAGCAGATCCATTGGACGAGTTTCAGAGAGTCCGGGCTCATGCTTTGGATGAGTTGGCGGTATAAGGTATCGAGCTCTTGAGGGACCGACCGAATTTCGGCCTCAATCTTCTTCAATCCGACACCCTTCCGCTCAAGGTCTAGAACTTGCTTTACCACAAGCCAAGCCCATAAGAAAACGCCGTCGGCGTGTTCGGTGATTAAGCCGGGAATCGTAGATGACGTTCGTTTGCGGAACGAGGAGAGCTTATCTTGCACGAAGGTTAATATATCCTTCCAGTTCTCTTCCTCTACGCATATTTCAAACACGCCATTCAGGACCAGAATCGGGTAGTGACGACAAGTGAAGCAGATACGAGATTGTTTCAAGCCGCTAGATGGCAGCCTCTGGAGCATAGACTTGAAATACTCGGCTAGATTCACCGCATTCTCTTCGCCACATTCATCTAGTGCGTCGATAAATAACCAGACTGGGCGAGTCTCCAAGACTTTCACAAGCGATGATTCAAAGGATCGTGGCAGCTCGCGCGGATGCCACTGCCACTCTTCGCCCGGCTTGCCAATAGTTTCGCACCGTTGTTGGAAAGTAGCCACGAGGTCTTGCAGTGCGTCAGGGACCTGGCGTAGGAGTTGGAGGTCTGAAGCGACTTGTGTGAGTGAGGATGAGCCTCTTGGCGAGTGTGACAGACTGACCGAGACGCCCGTTTTCGCTCTGCACGCAGCAGTTGGGGAAAGGTTAGTTACACGACCCATTTACATCTCAGTCAAGGGTTGGCGTGGCAGGCGAAATGACGATGCCAGTCACTTGAACGGCAGTGTCATACCTCATCGTTGGGCAGTACATATTCTGGAGGTTGTCAGCTGCACAATAAACCATAGAAACATGGAATGCACGTGCTTACTGCCTTCCTTGAATGCATGATATGTCCTGCCGTTTTCCTCACGATGCCTCATGATGCTGGACGCGAGTGAGTCGGATGAGCTCGTGATTGACTAATGAATGAGCGAATGATTGGCTAGTGCGCTGTCAATGAACGAGGAACAGGGAAGCAAGCATACCACCGCCAGGGTCGAGTCGGCGTCATCATCACCCGCTTCGTCGTTTGCCCAGGCCTAAGACCAGCGTCAGTCAGTATGGGCGCCGTGAGGATAGGATACCCCGGCATGGCAAACCAAGAAACATTAGGGCGAGACTGACATCGGCCTCCAGGGGCAGTGCTGACTGGGTAGTGTTGGCCATCAGATCGATCAGGGGCCCTGGGTTCCTCAAGGGGCTTTCGATAGGGCGCTGACCACCGCACTCGGACGCGACGGCAATCGGTGGCACGCGGTGAGATGGGAGGATTGAAAGCTGCCGCTAGAGTGGGGGAGAGAGACTTTAAATCAAGGTGAGAGACAATCGACCAACTGACCTCGTGCCGGGCTCGTACTGTACCACCACCAACAGAGACAATGATCCGAAGATGCCCCCGTGGGTCTTTTCCCCGCTTCGGACGTCTCTCATGACAATCCCCGGAGCGGCATCGGCCCCTCTTCGTGCAGCAGGCCAACCATCCCCGGACGGACAGGTCTGGGATACGCCGCCTGTCAGGGGCCTCCAGACGGCCCGGCACACGCTCCCACTTCCGGAGCGTCCAGGGATCCCGCTAGCCGATGCAGATGCAACAGAAGAGGCAGTGCGACTAGCTACCGCCCGAAGCAATATCTGGCCGATCCCCCCTGCCCGGGCTGGCTTTGACTGACTCTCGCTCTCCCCCATGAACAGTATTCTGTGCCCACACAATCACACGCAGCAGAAATTCACCCACTGGTCAGAGCAGCCATGATGCTCCAGGCCCTCGACGCCCGACCAGCCGTGCTCGCCGGCGCTGCCGTCCTGCTCCTTACCACATGGCTCGTCGTGTCGACGATTCGGCAGTACGTGCGGCTGCGGCACATCAAGGGGCCACCAATGGCCGGCCTCACCCAGGCTTGGCTGATCCGCTGCGTCGGGAGCGGTCGCACGCACCTCGATCTGTGGGAGGTGTGCCAGAAGTACGGTGAGTGCCCATCAGCCTGAGGACCAAGCAATAATAATACGGCAAACCACGATCGACCAGACTCAGGACTGCGCCGCACAGCTATATGCACCTCCCATTCAGTCATTCGCAACTCAAGAGACCTCATGAAGATGGCTGACTTACTTCCTTCGCTCAGGAGACGTCGCGCGCGTCGGCCCCAACGACCTCATCACCTCGGACCCCGAGCTGATGAGGCGCATGCTCAACGTGCGCACGCACTATAGGCGCTCGGCCTGGTACGACGCGATGCGCCTCGATCCGACCAAGGACAACGTCCTCTCGCAGCGCAACGACGAGCTGCACGCCAGCACGCGCTCCAAGATGGCCGCCGGCTACTCGGGCAAGGAGGTGGACGACCTCGAGCCGCGCATCGACGCCAACGTGCAGCGCTTGATCGGCCTGATTGATGGCTACATCGCCCGAGACAAGCCCTTCGACTTTGGCCACAAGGCGCAATACTTCACCCTGGACGTCATCTCGGACCTGGCCTTCGGCGAGCCCTTTGGCGACGTCGAGACTGACTCGGACGTGCACGGCTACATCGGCGCCATGGAGGAGAGCATGCCCACCATCATCGTCACCACCGTCATTCCTTGGGTCATGAAGCTGCTGCAGATGCCCATTTTCAAGGGCATGCTGCCGTCGGACAAGGACCCCGTCGGCGTCGGTCGCACCATGGCCATTGCGAAGAAGGTCACAGCTGAGCGCTTCGGGCCCAACGCTAAGGTCCAGCGCGACATGCTCGGGTCTTTCATCGCCAAGGGCCTGGGCCAGAGTCAGGTCGAGTCTGAGATCCTGATGCAGATTCTTGCGGGCGCAGATACAACGGCCACTGCCGTGCGCGCAACCGTCCTGCACATTATCTCTAACCCCCGCGTCGTCGAGGCTATGCGCCGCGAGGTCGAACAAGCGAATCCGTCGCGCCCGATTATCACCGATGACCAGGCCAGGGCGATGCCGTATCTCCAGGCTGTTGTCAAGGAGGGCCTGCGCATCCACCCGCCTGTTGTCGGCCTCATGTCCAAGGAGGTCCCTGCCGAGGGCGACACCTTCAAGGGCGTGTACCTGCCTGGTGGCACCAAGATTGGCTACTGCGCCTGGGGGATCTACCGCCGGCGGGACATCTTCGGGGACGACGCTGATGAGTTCCGGCCGGAGAGGTGGGTCGAGGCGCCCGAGGAGAAGCTGAAGCTGATGGAGGACACGCTCGAGCTGGTCTTCGGGTACGGCCGGTGGCAGTGCCTGGGCAAGAATATCGCCATGATGGAGCTGAACAAGGTCTTTGTTGAAGTAAGCATGCCTACGCATAATTAGGTTCTTTGCTAACGTAGCGAGCAGCTGGTCCGGCGCTTCGATCTGGCCGTGGTCAACCCCATCAAGCCGTGGAATTCCACCAACGTCGGAGTTTTCCTGCAGTCTGATTTTTGGATCCGAGGATACAAGCGAGCAAATTTTTGACGAGTGCTGGCATTAGGGCCGCTCGTAGCGAGGCCAGGTGGTTGAGAGGGCTTGCCCTCCATGAATGCAGACTACCAAAGAAAGCTTCTTTACTACTATTGCACCGATGTGGTGCTACATACAGGCTACGGGGTTAAGCAATGATGAGCCGGAACTTCAGCTGGCCGGATGCCGTCCACCCATCACAGAGACTTGGTGTTTATGGGGGGCTCCCCCCCCAAAACCCCCGGTCCTCGCTACGCTCGAAGTCAATTATTGATTCTATCCGGTTCTTTCTATCTCATCAGGACTCCGTCCCGTCTTGAAGGTTCCACAACCGCAGCGAGGACGGGGGGGTTCGGGGGCTTGCCCGCCATGATACGCCCGCCCTCCTTCGTCCTACTGTGAAATTAGACTTGGAACCCTCCAACCCATAGATCTAATGAAGGTTGTTCATAGGCTCCTTCCTGTTGCTGGACCCGGGCCTTCTTGCCCACATCATTATTGGTGAACGTGTCACTGTGCATACAGTCATATTAAGGCGTACGATAGCATCAAACCATCTCCCCCAAGGGTTGACATTGGCGCTAAACCTTGTGCAATGGCAATGCTTCGAGCAGGCCACTTCGATGAAAACGGATTTATTGGAGCAGCACGATTTAGCAGGAGGTTTGCAGATGGAATGACGAGGCTTGTGATGGAATGAAGAGGCTCGATGGAATGAAGAGACAGCTCGTCGACTCACATGCTACCGCGCTCCTCCTAACCAATACATCAGGTATTCTAAGTCCATTGATTCTTCTTCCAACTCCTTGTACCTATCGATCATGCTCACCTACTGATGCGCGTCGTCCTCCACGACAATTTGAACATTCGAAATTTCGCAGGCACCGGGCCGGCGGTCGTTGACTAGTCCCAGGGAAACGGCGGAAATAGGCTACCAGGAAGCGTTGCCTGTGAACGCATCGAGTGACAAGTCTCCCGCTCGCTACCACCTGCTGCAACGCTGTGGTCCTGGTCGCTCGTTAACATTAGATGCTCTGCGACAAGTCCCAACGATGGGCACTTGCAGCGGGACTACGCTTCAAGCACAGTCGCTGTCAACGCTACTAGTTTCCCCAACCAACGTATAACATTCTCACCAGTACCCAGGCTAAGCTGGCGTTAGGGGACTAGCCGCCTGCCTCCTCTGTAGCCCCTACACTGGCTCACTACCCGAGGTGAGATAGAGAGACTGGTCCCCCTGCGTCCTATTTCCAGGCGTCCATAAGTGCGGGGCTGTTTCATTCAGGGCCATCACAGGCGGGGAAACCAGCCAAGCAGAAAGCACCAGCACTGTTCTAGGCCACCTGACCAGTAGACCCAGACAGTAGGGCTCTTGTCACTGGTAATTGAAAAAGCTGCCTCATAGCGGGCCGCAGCCAGACACAAGGCGGTGCAGATGGGAGGCTAGTCCCTTACCTGTGCAATTTAGGTGTTCCCAGTCCCTATGCCATGGTATGTGTGGCCACTTGGTTGCAAGTCCAGCCACCAGATCCCGAAAGTGGATGCAGGAAGGGTGAATGCATCCAAGGGACTAGTCCCCTGCTGGGGTACGACCCAGGCGTGACGAGTACCATGTACCGCAACCACTGACGCAAACCAGTCCCCCCAATTCTGCAAATGGATGGGACTGACCACCCCCCCAGGAACCGTTGAGCGCTACTGTTCCCATGCCCACCAGCATTGGCTCCTGACTAGTCCCCCAGTTCCTAAACGTCACAGGAACCAACCTGACTAGTACCAGCGAACACGCCTTCCGATAGGACCAGTCAGTCGGACGGACCAATCAATCGGACGGACCAGTCAGTACCCCAAGGCCTAGGTACTAGCTACACCCAGCGCCGCGAAGCCCCGCAAACCAGTCCCACAGCAAAGCCTTTGAACCCGGAAACCAGTAACATCCGTATCCACAGGAGACCGGTCCCCTACGGGGTCCGCCAATGCCTTTCGGAACGATCCTTTCTAACTTAGTAAAGCTGTGCCACAGTTCTACGTCAATTCTAGCGCAAGAGACCGACTAAAATCAAGAACGAATCCTCTAATGTTCTATAACCGTTCGATAGTGACTCGGTACATGAGTTGAACGGTTTCCCGCATCAAGTGATGTTGCGAAGGAGGAAGGCTTCTGTCACGGCCTGGGCGTAGCCGGCAATAGCTGTGGTGCCAGTTGGAAGGCAAGGGGGGAGGAACAGTGTGTCAAAGCATGGTAAAGCAGCGGAGTCAAGGAGATCCCCAATAATAACAACATATATTCCAGTAGTTCAAATGTAGATCTTGGTGTAGGTACAAGCTGAACTCTGTTCTAGTCCAGCAGTTTGGCCGGACCAGTCCCCTCATATACTGGCCAGTAGTGTGGCTGGCACCAGAAGCCCCCTTTTCCGTAGGATACTCGACACAGTAACAGAGTGCGAGGGTGCCGTACGGAGCTTCAAAGGCAAATGGGAGACTCTTGGGGGCGACATAAGGTGTTAGTGGCGCATGGCTGTGACAATTCCCTGTGCCAATTCTATTGCTTTTTGCAGTTTAAGGCCGCTTGTGTCCTGAAACGCTTCCTTTCACGTTCTAACGAGCACGTATCCCTCCTTACTTCCTAAAACGGTCCCTTCTCTATGTCCTAGCAGGTTTCCCCCTTCTAACTACAGTAATTTTGACTAATAACGGCTCTCATTTCTTTCCCTTGGTATTAGACCGCTGGCGACTATTCATTGGGATAAGATAAGTCCAAGTTTCAAGACGTCATATAAGTATTATCAGCTCCCCTTGTTCCCCGGGGGAGCGAAGATTCTCCAGCCTCTCCCACTGATCTGCATCCAGAAATTGAGGACCAAATCCTTTGTTGAACTGCCTACAACCAATTCTTTGGAACTTCCGCTTGTCAGACACATTCTCCGTTACTTGGACAAAAAGCCCAGCAAAAGTCCTGGGCTGCGGTTGAGTCCGGAGTTTCAACTCAGCTAGCGGGAGGAAATAAAGTGAGATATCGAGGTTCGCTCTCCCTCGATAGTCAAGCCAGCCATCTAAAGAGTTCCGGCGCTCATTTGGGTTAGATATTTCGAAGAGAAACCCCCTCAAAACTAGTTCTCCGTCAATGAGTTGACCAAACACATCCTCGCTCTTAGGCACAACATCAGCAGAGACGAATTCGGCCAGGGTATGCAATGTAGAGCGGTATTCATACGTGTGTATGTGCCCATCCTGTGCTGCCCATGACCAAGATGGTGCTAATATAACGTCAGCAGAAGTGGCACAATAACAGCACTTGTAATGTGGCGCACCTCGATACTGTGAAGGTGCCAGCGTAACCGATGATGTGTTGACTGACATCCGGGTCCAAAGTAGGCTCAGGATGAGGTGCTTTCCTCCCCAAATCCCACCATAGTAAGGTTCGTTGACAAGAGTTGAAAAGACTCTGGCCAAACCACTTATGGCAACCAGTTTATCGCTTTTGTAAGTCAGAGAGCATTCCGAATAGCGGTCAACTAACTTCCACCACCGCTCTATGATACCGATCTTGTTCTCATGAGCAAGCATCCACCCTCTCTGCGTTTCGGGGAAGTGCGGGAAGTTATCCGAGCTTCGAATGTTGTTGTTCGGGGGAAACCCTTCGGTAACAAGAGCAGACTTACATTCCCAGATGGGAAACTGGGAAAAGTGTATGATCCGGGAACTGAGCCACCGTTCTTGCATTACCCAAGCCCGCCGGTACAAGTTAGAGGCCTCCCACGTCAGGCGGGGCCAGTCCGGCAGAACTGTGAATACTACTGAGGAATCTGTGTAGGTCTGTCGGTGGACGATTGAACCTCCAGTTTGAGGCTGTCTGAGTGAGAAGAGGCTGTCGTGGGAGTCTGAAATGTTACAGGCGGCAAGATTACAGACACCGCCTCGGTAGATTTTGTCCATGCAAGCCGCTTGTTCAGCCCAATCCTTGGCTGAGTCTTGGATAATGCTACCGAGAATGAGATAAGTACTTTGGGACGATCTTAGTTTGAGGAGAGTGCCAGATTACCACAATGCATCAATCCAGAGGTATCGAGCACCCAGGCTCCGCGTCGTCTTTATAGCGTCCCGGAAACATCTAGGTAACTTGTCGAATCTTAAGCCTTTCTTCATATCGGCATAGTTGGCTTGAGTGAGCATCGCCGGCCTATAACTTCCCCACACGTGACTAAGGGTAAAATATCGTACTTCGTGCTCTCCAACCGATGTCTGGAAATCATTGCTTTCGACAAGCACGATAGAGTCGGGGTAAGGAGGATTTAGGCCAACGTCAAGTAATCGTTTTGGTACCCAGACATCGACTTGGCTACGGGCGCACGACGCATGATTCGAAAGACAATTTGATAGCGTCTGAGAAAGAAAATCGGTGCAAGTTTGGTCCTCGGTCGACAATCCGGATGGCATTCTAGTAGGTCTGAGGATATTGCCTATGGCGAGACGTGAGTCGAGGAAGACGTCTGGGCGGAAACCCATAATACAGAGCGTCACAGCGGGCTTACCTGTGCTGTCACCGTCCACACTAACATGGAAATGCAAGAGAATAGTCGGGGCATCATCTTGCTGAATATGAAATCGGAGCCAGAATGGACGGCAGTTGCCCTGTTCTAGAAGCCAGTCGCTTGTGATTTGCTGTGTACTCTCCATTTCAACTCCTTTTGTGCCATACTGTATCATGGCTACAAGGGTCATGCACAACTGACACTCTGCCTGGGAGGCTGACAACTGCAAATGTTCCCAGCTGCGCTGGTGCTGAAATTGCTGCCAAACTGATATAGAATCACTGACAGGAAAGAGATCGCCAAAACTGCGCTCCGTGGCCCATGGCCGCGGAAAGGCATGTTGAGTCTGGGCGTCCAGCTGTTGCTCGTACCTTGCCAGATCACGGCGCATGATGGTGAGATGAGATTTGTCGAAGCCGTGTTTGGTGGCATAGTCGATTGCATTTTGCTTCTTCTTCTTGCAGCTTTCAACTATGTCGGGGCGAGCGAAAGTAAAATGCTCCGCGCACGCACTACACAGCATTATCAATGTGATTTTCTGAGGCAGCCCCCAGAGTTGGATAGACAATGATCAGGACAAAGCGAAGAAGTTGACCCAGAAAGCCCCGCTGGAGAGCTCTAAAGGGCCACAAAATGCCTCACAGGCTGTGGCTCTTGAGACGTGGCTCATGCAGTGGCTCAACTGTGGGCAAGTTTGAGTTCAGTTTGGAGCACGGTTTTGTGGCGGTGGTGGCGGTGTTCAGGGGTAATGGGTTATCGAGAGCGCGGAAGGAAGATCCTTTCGTTCCTCAAGGCATGATGCTCCAATCAAGTAATTTGCCGTCAATTGCTGTGGCGCAAAAGCTGTGGCGTAAGTACTGTGGCGCAGAGACTGTGACGCAGAGACTGTGGCACAGCGATCGTGGTGAAGCAACTGTGGTGAAGACGGCTCGCACGGACCACTTGATGATTCGAGCTTGAGTAAGTAGGGCGCGGAAGAAAGAACCTTTTCGTTCCTCAAAGGCACAGGAGACCGGCCCCTACGGGCCCGCCATCAAACCTTCGGAACGAGTGTTTAGTTTGTGGGTTTGATGAAGGTCTATAGTTTGAGATGTCGCGGGCATCATGGTTGTGGCTGATGAGCGCACGGGCCATTGAAGTGTTTCAAAGATTGCATCTAGCGCACGGACCAAGGGGATTCTCTCTTATTTCATCTCACGTCATCGTGATTCTAGTTCAATTCAACAACCATCACGCTGAACCCTCCCCCGCTGAGAACCCATCGATCCATGGATATGCATCACAAACGCTGGTCCTCATAAATTCGTTTCGTCTCCGCGGCCAGGTTTTTGAGTCTCTGCATCGCATCTACCATAGTCTGGTCCAGCTTGTTACTAATGAAGTCCTGGGGCCGCACAGAGCTGAGAAGCTTGATGCCTCGAAGCGTCGTACACCTGGACAACTGCACGTAGAGACTAGTAAAATCACATTTGGAGGGTTCGCCATTAGTCATACGATTTCCCCTCAGCTCCAAGAGAACCTCCGCAAACGTTTTGGACTGGGACTTATAGTCGGTAAGAACAAAGGCGGGGACAACTGGCAGTCCCCGCCGGGTGCATTTCGTCAACAAGAACTTGAAGTGGGAATCGGTTGGATCAAGGGTGTGCGAGATTGGGCGGATGAGCACCATCTCTGCTGGGAGGGCGGGGACCGCC
>JABFEP010001449.1:0-21488 GCA_013618265.1 Fusarium albidum
CCCCATGGGCCATCCCCCATCCCACCAACTAACTGTACGGAGTATACATCCGTAACGTAAACCTAAAAGCGCTTGTGCCCTTGCAAATGCATCAGCGTTCCAGCGCTATAGTAGGTGCAAATTGACACGCCCGACCGCCTTTGCGGTTGAAGTCGTTCGAAGCGGTGGATGATGGAATCACAGATGCCAGCGCTGCAGCAGAATCGTGTGACATCCAGCTGCTCTGGGGCTGGCAGTGGGCACCCAGGCGCTCCGCGGGGGCGGCAGAATAGGAGACCAACACGTGTTTGCACGGCGCCGATGGGCGATCGAGCGAAAACAGGCCATGCCTGGCCCTGGCTGGCAGCCGTGGCCGGTGATGGACGTTGTGAAATGGATTCTAATTGCCCAAGATTACCACCGCCCTGGAAAGTGCCCATTTGGATGTTAGCGGCTGACGTATCAGCGATCGCGTCTCTCAGATCCTGATTGAAAACGGCTTAGTGCGAATGCCTTCAGGCAAGGCCCCGCCTAGAGGGGCAGAGGGGCTCTCATGTCATAACCGACCACAAAGCCCTCTACCTAATTACTCTGTAATATTCCGTATCCGTACAACGTCGTCTCTGCTTGACTTTGCGGATAAGGTACCTAGCGTCCGTTCCGACGTTGCTATCGACCCCTTCAGGAGTTTGCTCGGAGCATCATGTCTCTCTCGACGGTCTCAGATGCTGCTCGTTCCAGACCGATGAGGTCGGGTAGCTTCAGGCATGCCCTTTTCTTTCACCGTTAGCTTGAGCCTCCTTGACCGCCCGGAGGCGACCTACTGTTAGTTAAACTCAATGCCTCTGGAGAATCTTGGGAGAGCCAAGGCTCGCCATGGACCCCCCTCCGCTCCCGAGTCCCTAAAAAAGCTTCTAGAGGACGCTGTGGGCCCTTTTCAGCGGCCATCCCTTCCGTTAGTTCCGCCCATCCCGGGTGACGGCGCCTGCTCCCACTGGATAACATGGACGCTCCAAGCTGGCGCCCAACCCTGGTTCCCCCTGGGCGGGCTGTTCCCCCTACCCCCCTGTGCGTCAGCCTTCCATGTTGATCCATGGATGCTTGGCTCTGGGGGTGGTTTTTTTCTCCCAGATTACGACCTAGGGCCAGGTGCTTGCACACCCATCCGTGGGCGGCAACTGGCAGTGGGTGTGTGTGAACGAGCCCCCAAAAACTCCCAACAGAGAACCATGAGTGACGGACCCATGGACTATACCTAAACATCATGCTCCCGCCGTTCTCTTTCTGCTTCCTGCATTTGTTCCTCTCCTTGTCCATGCTCTGTCCTATTCCTTCTTCTTAGCCTTGAGCCTGCCTTGAACCACCTTCGTCCCCATAGTACCTAGTTTAATCATTGGCCTGCTTTCCCTTCCAGCACTCCACCTCCTCGAAAGCTATCGCTATCTCGATATCGCAGATCACGAACAAAGCCACGCCTGCGTGCCCTGAGCCCACCTCGATACTGATACCTTGGCTCAGCTTCGGCCCCCATCGGCGATTCACTCTCGGTCCGTTTACGATTGCGACGAGCGTTGTGCGAACACTGGCCAGGGACTGGGCGCTTCGCGACTCTTCCTCGTCGCTCCTTGTGACTGCTGCCGCGGATGCTCGATGCCTTTGCGCCTCGAAGCTAGACTCATGCTTGCTCTGCCGGCTCCCTCCTGCTGCTAAGACGAACCATGTGGCGGCGCACATACCTTGCTCTGGTCCTCCTCCGGCTGTGGTTTGCATTGTCACCCAGCTATCTTCACCCCGACGAGAACTTTCAAGGCCCCGAGGTCATCGCAGGTATGCTTCTCCTTGGATCACGGCGCTGCGCAAAACCCAGAGCTGTGTCCCCAGTCCGGCGACAAACCACAGCTGCATGCGCTTGCCTATTCAGCGCTACCCTTTCCCCTACAAGAACATGACGCTAACCCCGTTGTCTTGCCCCTGACAGGACAGATCTTTAGCTATCCCGTCCGTCACACGTGGGAGTTTACGAGCGAGAACCCGATCCGAAGCGTCTTTCCACTATGGCCAGTCTACGGTCTTCCCATGCTCCTCCTGCGGTGGCTATGGATTGGTAATGGACAGGATGGCGAGATCCCGCCCATCGCGGTATTCTGGACCTTGCGTGTCCTCATGTTTCTGATCAGCTTTGTGCTGGAAGACTGGGCGCTACACGAGTTGATCCAGTCGCCAAGGCAGCGCCGAGTTGCCGTCCTCCTGGTCGCCTCGTCGTACGTGACCTGGACATACCAGACGCACACCTTCTCCAACTCGGTGGAAACGCTTGTTGTCGCATGGAGCCTTGTCTTGATTCAGCGAGTCGCTGATCCACGGGTTCGTTACTTTACCCATCACCACCCCACCACCAGAAGCCCAAGTCAGCTGACAAAAAACAACGTGCAGCAACGGTCATGTGTCCTATCCGCCTCTGTTCTTGGAATGGTAGGCGTCTTTGGCCTTTTCAACCGGATCACGTTTCCCGCCTTTCTCTTCATCCCTGGGCTTCGTTTGGTCCCCGTCTTCTGGAAAAGGTCAGCCATCCCGTTGCGCGTGGCGCAGGGGAGCTTGAGCTAACAGCCCATAGGCCCGCATCTCTGGTGAGCCTGGTTTTGGCTGCCCTCGTCACAACTATCGTCGCAATCGGACTCGACACGGCTTTCTACCACCCTGACACGGTCACATGGACCGATCTCATCTACAAACCCGTCATCACACCTCTCAACAACTTCCAGTACAACTCGGCGACTGAGAATCTGGCTCAGCATGGCCTCCATCATTGGTATCAGCATCTGGTTGGGAACTTGCCGCTGCTGCTGGGTCCGGCGGCGGCGCTGCTGATTATCAGGCCGTCTTTCTCTCTGAGACTCTACTCTGCCATTTCCGGACTTCTTGTTCTGTCGGCTTTCCAGCACCAGGAAGCAAGATTTCTATTGCCGACAGTGCCGCTCTTCCTGTCCTCAATCCACATGCCGCGAAACCAAACACTTTTCCGGATATGGATGGCGACATGGATCATTTTCAACTTGTTCCTGGGGCTCTTGATGGGCATCTACCACCAAGGAGGGGTGGTACCGGGGCAAGTCTTCCTGAGCCAGCAACCAGATGCAACCCAGGCGATCTGGTGGAAGACCTACACGCCACCAGTCTGGCTTCTTAATGGTAAGAACGAGGTGTTGGAAACACGAGATGTCATGGGCCTGAAGGGCGACTTGCTGCTCGAGCAGCTATCTCAGCTCGCAACCTGCGACACTCCGGCCGACAGACGGAGCCAGGAGTATCTGAAGGAGAAAAACGGCACGTATCTGATTGCTCCGGCGTCGGCGACATGGCTGGACCCCTACCTACCCAACAAGGGCTTGGAGGGGCTACGATTTAGGGAGGTTTGGCGTTACAGGCAACACTTGAACCTGGATGATTTGGACTTTGGTGATGACGGCGTTTGGAATACTCTTGCTAGAGTCATTGGGCGACGGGGTCTCGTCGCTTGGAGGGTGACGAAAAGCTGCCTGAAATGAAAGGGGGCGTGATCTTTTCGCATACGAATTAGAACCATTAATGACGATCCAATCTATCCATCTTTTGCTTCTTGGGGCAGCCCATGAGCGCATTCATTTCTCCACCTTTCTTTTCTTTTTTTCACAAGGCTGATTATGCTGTGCTACGTAGCTGTTGAAATTGTCACCGACCAATATTCATTTCCCCCCCTTGTTCGTCCCCTCGGCAATTAATGGCCCGAAGACATCAAGGCAAGGAATAGCCACGCCGATTCGCGTCATGCATAAGCTTGCCTTGCGGCAAGAAATCGGGCAATTTCCAAATATCTTTCTAGGTTCTGGAATCATTGAGACCCTTAGGGCATAATTCATACTAGTAATAATTCATTTCAAGTCATCATTCTCATTTCGTGGGTGAAATAATCAGATTTGTCCAAATGACTTCAATTCTTCTACCATCCTAGTCTAAGCTGCATTTGTCCACGTCTCAGCGGACAGAGGTGCCAGGCCATGCCAGGCATAAGGAGGAAGAGACCAGAGAAGCGCACTTAGTACAGGCGCTTGGGGGGGGACATGGTAGCCTTGATGGTAAGGCTGCCGACGTTCTGCCAGCCCTTCTTGAGGAGGGAGACGAGGTAGTTGATGGCGAGCATGATGTTGCCGACCAGCTGCTCGGGGTCCATGTCGACGTTGCCGACGGCGACACCCATGCACAGAACCTTCTTGAGCTGGAACTTGATGGTGGACTTGACCTCGTTGATCTTGCCGGTGAGGTCGTCGGCGTGGGAGACGGGGGTGGGGAACTTGCCGGCCTTGGACAGACCGGGACCGAGGAGACGGGGGATCTGCTTGATGAGGGTCTCGGAAGCGACGAAGGCATCGTACTTGCGGGCGAGCTTCTTGATGAGCTTCTTGTTCCTGCCAGAGTGTCAGCATTTGTGTCCCTTGGGGATTTTCTTCTGTTCATCAGAGATCGTACTTGTTCAGCTTCTTGAGATCATCGGCGGACATGGCGTCAACACCACCGTGCTTGGCACGGTCGATATCGTGCTGGTCACCCAGAATGCTGTCAGGAGCTCTCGTCAGCCACTGTTTCCCTCACTTTCAACGGACTGAGTCGTTCGTACCAGACGGCCATGTTGGGCCGGGGGATCGAGGGCAGGCGGATGGTGCCGGAGAAACGCTTGTCACGCTGAGGGTCATAGTTCTTCAAGCCGATCTGAAGCTCGACGGTCTCGAGGAAGTTGCGCTTCTTGGTCTCGTTGGAGTACTCCAAGAGATCGGCGACTTGCGTCCGGACATTAGCTGCGACTCGTAGTTAGCATCCAGTTTTTAGAGATCTCCAAGAGTCCGGCTGGGCACAAGAGGCCGCTGTATCGTACCGACTGTGATCTTCGACATTTTGACAGTCTCCCAATAGATGGATATTGAATCTAATGGTGGTCAGGGCGTGTCGTGGTTGGGGCGTACAGGAATCGTTTGGCGTTTTTTGGGATTTTTTTTTGAGGATTTGTGATTTGTGGTGGGGAGTCATGCGGGGCGCGGAGGGCAAAATTCTCTCACGAGACCTGGCACGTGACGTGGGTCTGTTCGATGTTGCGGTATCGCAAAAGCCTGCCTGCCTGCTTGCCTTGGGCAGGTAGTTTGGCATTGGGTGACGGACGAGATCAACTTTTACGACCAAAGTGCTTCAGGTATAAGAGATCTTGAGCAAGGACCTTTCGGGTGGGTTCTCTCTGGGCTTTCCGAGGAGGGCACGGAAATCGTCAAGACGTCCATCCTTGCCGACCACAGACAGAGCTTTCCCTACACAACAAAAGATGAAGGATACGCCTCAGCAGGTTGACGACTTAATCGCCAACTCCAATCACATCTCAAAATGGGTCGAGGAACAGCCAAGTGAGAGCCAGGAAAGGTGCGCAATTCCGCTGAGACTGCTTTCTATGTATGTAATATCCTAAAGAGATTTTTTTTTTGTAGTTGGGCCCAGTCGATCTTTGCGAGGCTTCTAGGCAATGCTTCCCAGCCGAGAGGCGCCTCAGGCAAGTCGTGCTTGAAGCTTTGCGGCTTAGTGGAACAGTCGTTGAAGTCGAGTTCACAGGAGCTCCGGCTCTGGGCCTTTTCCAGGCATGTCACTCTCGAGCTGTTCAACTTTTACGTTGACTGGAACGAGTCGGACAACCATCGTTCCATGAAGCTCGTCCTTGACCTGCTTCCCCAGCTCATCCGGAGGAACCCAGACGAACAGGCGGCTCAGTCGACGAAAGCGGCCATTCTCGACTGCCTTGTCTCGATCGTGACTGGAAAGTCTGCGAAACCCCTCGCCAAGTCCGCCATCAAGGTCCTGGACCACCTCCTATCCAAGAACATCCTTACCCTGGAGGAGATTCGGACCTGCTTCGTCGCTCTCCAGGAAAAGGGCGAGTCGGTCGGCGGCGCTCTTGGAGCATGGAAGTCCTTCTTCTTTGAGCTGTTCCACTGGATGAGGCTGCATTTTGTGTGCCCCCCTGCCGGGAGGTTCATCGTCTGCCTGTATCGTGCTCTGAGGCGACAGGAGAAGGAGAGACCCGTGGGGCTTAGCATCGAGATATGGCATTCATGGCTTCTGGAGGCTGTGGGCGAGGAACCCTCGATTCTAGAGTCAGTCAAGAACTACATTCTTCTTCCCTTGTTCAAGACGGACAAGGGAGAGGCCTTGGGTTTCCTAAAGAGGATGAATGAGCACGAAGCCGTCTCGGCCGGTACCGAGATTGACTTGAATCTCCCTGCGCTTCTACAACTGGCGGCTTTAGAAATCGGTAAAAAGGTTGGTCTGGTGGAGGAGCCAGGTAAAGTCACCACCCTCGGTTGGCTTGGTACGTCGGCATACTAACAGAAGCAGCATTGGGCAATGAAAAAACAGACGACAGCGACTCGTCAATTGTTCTCCATGAGAGGGTGCTGGAGAGCGTCCTGGCCCATCCTTTTCATGAAGTGCGATCTCTGGCCCTTTCCCTGCTCATCAGCTCTCCATCGACCACAAGGCCATATTCATCTACGGCCTTGGACCTGCTTCGCAAGCACTTGCCGACTCACTTCGCAGTCTCGGACGCCAAGTTTCGAAACGATGTGGTGAGCAAGGTTCGAGACATGTTCAAGAGAGTCAGGGGCGCCATCTTCGTTCTCAAAAAGAGCATCCCGAGAGCCGTTGCTCGAAATAAGAAAGGGGGCCCCGGAGAGACCACAGAGGAGCCAAAGCCCATCCTCTACCGGACGAACCTCATCTCGCTGCCAGAAGTCCAGCTGACGCAGTGCCTGGACCATCATGAAAAGTTCCTGTCCTGGTACATCGGCTTTCTGTGCAGCGAGTTGACGCCGACCGCCTCCTACCAGCGGCATTTCGCCTCGCTCAAGGCGGTAAGGCTCATCCTTCGGATGGAAGGAGACCAGTCAAAGACATGGGAAACCCCAGACGACCAGAAACTCTTTTTCGATCTCTTCAACGGGAGATGGCTACGGGCCTTGTCTGATCTAATCATGGATCCCTTTGACGACATCCGAGACCACTCCTCTTCGGTGCTGAAGGAGATATTCTCCGACGAGCGGTACAGGAACTTCTATCTCATGGCCCAGCACAGCAAGGTCGATCCCGAGAAAGAGCTTTCGGAGCTTCTGACAAGAGCCGAGGGGGTCGCCCGCCGAACCGCGAGGGCAGATCACTCAGACGGCGTTGCCAGAGCCTTCCAGCTGCTCTACCGGTTCTCAGAGGACGAGCAACGACGAATAGAGCTCCTTTCAAGGCTGGTTGACGGAGTCAATCAAAAGCTGGAGGTGGCAGAGAAAGATCTCGGGCGGGCCGTTCTACATGCGCCCCTGCACGGCGACTTTGCGTCTCTCTGCTACACGTGGCAGGTCGTATCAGAATTGAACTTCTCCGAGAGCGAGCTGCGATCTGTGCGAGACCTCCAGGACTCCCTTGTATCTTGCTGCGAGCGAGTCTGGGCTGCCGTTCGGGGTATCCTCTGCGATGACTCTCCGGAGGGCCACTTGCCTCAGGAGCTTGAAGAGGTAGATGGACTGGACACCAAGGATATCCTAAGTTACAGCTTTAGATCGGTACATGAAGCGAGGTGGGTTTCTTAGCACGCAAACCTGTCAACTCCTTGAGCTAATGGGCGGGACAGCAATTTCATGCGAACACTGATTCTCTCCGTCAAACAGCGATCCTGTGAGGGCAAGATCTACCCTTCGAGGGAGATATACGAAAGAATAGGGAATCTGTCCTTCACTCAGCTTGCCAGCCTACGACACCGTGGAGCCTTCACCACCGTCGCCCTGACCTTCTCAACATGCTGTCAACTTGTCAAGCACCTGGACCATGGGCCAGAAACTGCCGACAAGGGTCCATCTCTACTTGAACAATGGTACAATGTAAGTCGGCTTTTTGGCCTTTATGCTGTCCCCGTGGTTGACACATGGCATGGCTGACTTGCGACAGGGCACTCTCGAGGCCATCTACGCCCAAGTGTCGACGACTCGGAGGTCTGCTGGCATCCCCGCCATGATGACCGGTGTTCTTTCCGCGAACGCCGGCAGCCCTTCTTTTGAGCAGGCCATGGCAAAGCTGATGGAGATCGCCGGCCAAGAGGCTCACGTCTCGGAGACGGACGGCTCCAACCTGCCCCAGGTCCATGCATACAACTGCCTGAAGGAGATCTTCAAGAGCTCGTACCTGACGGCCATCGGGAACAAGTCGGAAAAGTTCCTGCCGCAGTGCCTCGAGCTGGCGGCGAACGGCCTCAAGTCGGAGCTCTGGGCCATCCGAAACTGCGGGCTGATCCTCCTTCGCAGCCTCATCGACTGCCTCTTCGGTTCTCACGAGAGCAAAGCCAGCATGGAGGCAGGCTGGGATGGCAAGGCGAACCGCATCGCGTTCCACCGTTATCCGTCCCTCCCAAAGACCCTCCTCAGCCTTCTCAAATCAGGTCACCAGATGATGGCGGCGCCCACGGCTACTGGCTCAGCGGCAGCGGCAGCGGCAGCGGCAGCAGAGTCGGTCTTTCCAGCGCTCGACATCATCCGGAGGGCCGGTCCCCCCGAACTGCTTCGCGAGGAGCTCCAGGTTCACATTGCCAAGTATCTAGCCAGCCCTGTCTGGCATGTGCGAGAGATTGCAGCGCGAACGCTATGCTCTTGTCTCCTGCACGAGCAGTGGCTAGATACCATCACCAGTCTGGCAGCTGAGTCCGTTCGGTCGCCGACTGGCAATGTTCAGAACCACGTCCATGGAGTTCTCCTTTCATTGAAATACATCGTTGACAGACTCCACGAGGTCATGCCAGACCGACTACAGCGTAAGGAACCCCCCCTTTTCCAGACCCCCTTAGTCAATAGCTAACAGAGGCCGGCTTTAGACGACACACCGAAACTTTCCGGGTTCGTCGGCGAATACTGGCGCGAGATCCGGTCACTTGACTCTCCTGAAATCACTGCGGCCTACCTCGAGGTCGTCAACCTGGTCCGGGCCTTGCCCCGGCCAGGGACAGTTGACGGTGTCGGGTTCGAAATCCCGGCATTTGACAAGCGAGAGAGCGCGCTGCTCAGGGCACAGCGCGTCATCCACGAGGTGCACTCCGTCTACGAGGCCGGCGGCCCGGTCGAGAACCTCGGGGCTCTGCTTGTGAGCAAGACTCTGGGCGTCAACACGATAGCCGCTGGCTTCGAGACGATACCGAAGCTGTGGGATGCCGCGAGGCTCTCGTCAAGCGACGTGGTCCAGCTCTGCAATCTCTACCGGGACGTCTGCCTTAACATCGGCCCTGCAGAGCCTCGCGTCGTCGCCCTGAGCAATCTGACCCAGGTCCTTAATCACCTGCTGAGGACTAACACGGTGGGAATTGTCCCGCCGTCTCTGCTGACGCAGATCTGGAACAGCTTGCCCTCTGCCGGCGGCTCCTTGAACCCGGCCCTTGCCAACGCCGTCATCAGGATCAGCGGCTGTATCACGGCCATCCTGAGGGAATCTCAAGGCGGCATAACCTCTCTGGGTATCCAGAACTGGGGATACATGATGGCTGACGCAGGCCTAGATGACAAGGTACTCCTCTTCCTACTACTACTTTTCAAGCCTTTAGATTTACTAAATTTCGTGATAAAAAGGACTTTGATACTCGCCTCGCTGCAGCAGAGTCGCTCTGCTCATTCTTTGCCAGCACAGGAGGACAAGGGGATGGCCATACCTGGGCTCGCGAGGAGAACCTCCCAGCGCTTCTCGCCCTCTACGGCTCTCTCAACGACGACGACGACGACATCCGGGACATGTGCTCCTCGGCCGTCAAGAGCATCCTCGGCCAGGCCCTCGTCCCCATCGAGGCAGCCAACCGTCTCATCTCGTGGCTCGCCCAGAACTTTGCCCACAGCTCCGCCTTCCGCCACACGGTAGTGCGGCGTATCATGGGCGACGCGAGGATGCCGCCGACCCGCGACGACGACGAGGAGAAGGGGCCATCCCCGGCGGAGCAGGTACGGGATGCGATAAGGTTTGACGACTCGCTGTTCGCCGTCGAGGAGCAGAACCTCTTCGTCGACGAAGTCAGGGAGGCCAGGCGATGGGTCGCCGTCTTTGAAAGCCTGGCCTGGCCAGCCTCCGGGGACCTCGCCCTGGAAGCCCTGACAAGATGGACGGGGGACGGCATCGACGAGATTCGCCGCCTCCTGGCCGCCGAGGACGACGGTCCCCTCGGGTACGGCTCCATGCCCGAGGTCTTTGCCGTCCTGTCCCGGTTCATACATGCCTCTGCTACGTTGGCGAGACATCACCCCGACATCAAGATTCGCGAGGACATCACCAAGTTCACCAGCACCCTACTTTCAGGACAGGGCCACATGTCGGGCCTTTTATTGCAGCCACTCGACAAGACCCTGCAGTTTTAGAGGGAGTTATAGCAATGAGGAATTAAAAAAAAGAAGTAAAAAAGTCATGAGTTTGTCATCTGTGCTTCAGTATTGACCTAAACGCCTCGCGCCAAACCAAACCCACCCCCCCAGCCATTCGTTATGTGCTTTGCTATTTAAACCCCCGGTTCCTGTGCATCCTGGACCCCCCTCAAAGGCACCTCGGCTCCCGTATCAGCTCTCTTCATGCCCTTGAGCGACGGCGCAGAGTCGGATCTGCCCAGCAGCCCCATCTTACCCAGCTTGCGGACAAGCATCGTGTTCTGCGCCTGGAGGTCGCCGACCTGTCCGTCGAGGATCTGAATCTGGCGGCGTGCCAGGTCACGCTCCGCACGAACCCGTTCGAGCTCGAGGGAGAGATTGTTCCTCTCCTCACGCTCCTGTGCCTTGCGCCGGCGCTCCTCGGCCCTGCGCTGCTCTTGCTCGCGCTTCTCCTCCAGTCTGCGCATCTCCCGGCGGTACTTTTCCTCCTGCTTAGCCACCTCGCGCTCATGCTTCTCCCGCATCTTGGCCAGCGAGGCAGCGTCCTTTTCCTTGCCACCCTGTAGCTTGCTCTCGCGACGCTCCTGGAGGCGGGCAACTTTCTCGTCAAGCTTCTTCCTCCGCTGCTCAAGCTTCTTAATCTCTTTGTCACCCTGTGTTTGAGGTGGATTGGAGCGGGAAGTCTCGGACTGGGTCTCGGCAATGCTATCCGGTGATTTATCAACAGTTACGCTTCTCTCGAGAGCAGATGCGAAGCTTCGGACAGAGGATGTGTCGCTTTCGTCGTCGTCGTTGTCGTGTCGCTCTTCTTCGGTAGGGGGGTTGTCAGACAAGCTCCCATCGGTAGATACAATATCTGAGCCGGTGCCCCAGGTTTTAAGCAGACCAGTGGGAATATATGAGCTCGCTGCTCCTATGGCGCCGGCTATGATGCCGTACAGCCCATTGCTGCTCGGGATCAGCTCCTCTTGGCTCGGATGTTGGTCAACACGATCAACATTGGCAGTAGGGACATTTGGTACGGCTGGTGACTTGTCCTCGTCCAATGTGGGCAAATCGGTGTCCTTCGTGTCATCGATATCATGGGGGTCATTGGGGTCGGGGAAGCCTTGCACCGCTTTGGCAGTAACCCACGTGAGGAACTTGCCAGCGTCCCCTACGATACCGGGTGGCGTTCCCTTCTCGATGAGAAAACGCGGGACGCTGCCACCAGGGTCGCTTCGGGTCACCATAAGCCACTCAATAGCGGTGGGGAACTCGTCAATAGGTGCTGAGCCATGACCTTCGCTGCCAGGCTTGGGGCTTGGTCTGCGAGCCACGTCTCGAGTCGATAAATCAGCCGACGACAAGGATCTCCTGGAAGCAAAGTCGTCGATTGGGATCTCACGGATGACCTCGACCGATTCGTAGTAGCCACGGATTATGCCTTGCCGTGGGGGACACTGGGGGTGGCCACATGGTTTCGAGACAATCATGTATTGTCTCAGAGGGCGGGCTCCCTCAGCGGTCCTCACGGAGGACTCGGAAGTCAAGAGTAGAGTTACAAAATCTCGTGGGGCTGTCGGACCGGGAAACTGGGCAGAAAGCTGAAAGACTGTTGATATGGAATAGTCAGCATCGTGAATCTATCTCATCACAGATATTCACAGACATCGAGAAGCTGGGATGGGACTTACCCTGCAGCTGGCCACCATCACCAATCGTCTTGTCCTCAACCCGTTGATCGGCGCCGATGCCTCGAATGTTGCCGCTCCCAGGCGAGCCCTGGATCTTCATCGTCTCGGCAAACTCCACCGCCAGACCCATCTTCCAGTCGTCGAACGGTAGGCCCTCGTGGACGCTGCGCCGCGCAAACCAGGCGCCGCGGCCGTCCTTGGCCCCCAGCTTGTAGACGTTGATGCCGAGGGGGTTGTCCCGCGCGTTGACTTTGACCTCCTTCCA
Organism: Fusarium albidum; assembly: GCA_013618265.1. Taxonomy (NCBI): domain Eukaryota; kingdom Fungi; phylum Ascomycota; class Sordariomycetes; order Hypocreales; family Nectriaceae; genus Fusarium; species Fusarium albidum. The sequence continues at coordinate 12,360 of JABFEP010001449.1, forward strand.
CTCCTTCCGTAGATCCTGGGCCTGGCTGATGGCCGAGGCCTTCTGGCGCTGCGATGCCGCTCGTTTGATATCGGGGCCCGAAGCAGCCGACTCCGTCTTGGATCGAGCCCGCCCTGCGCTGCTCACGGTCGCTCTGGTCGCCGGGGCCGGGATGGACTCGATGACCGTCTGGGTCTCGGAAAAGATGCCGTCAAGGAATTCATCGAGCGTATCCTGCGGGACCTGCTGCCATTCGACAGGGCCCATGGCCGCGAGGGGCTCGTGATGGCTTGCCATGGGGATGGTGGGTGATGTCGTAAAAGTAGAGTAGAAGATGGATAGAGAGATGGAGGGGACCAGCGACGTTCACAGGACAGACCACAAAGGCAGCACAACCAAAATCCTGGCCGTGGAAGAGGGAAATACGTCAGAGGGAATTCAAGGAAGAGACATGGAGATGTCGGCCAAGAAGAAGAGAAGCGGATGACCAATCCAAGGAGGGAGGAAGAGCAAGGGCTTCCAGCGGTGATGATGGGCCATGATCGGCGGCGAGCCGTGAAAGCCGGCTGGGGGGGTGCCTCATTGACGTCAGGGCAGTGCCGGGCGAACAGGGACTGAAGCACAAGTGGCACAGGGGCGGGGCACCAGCTCGAGGCTCGCACTCGCTACGTGCCTGGTTTCGGCCCCCGAGACTCCGGAGCCCCTCAGGGACCCCCACTACGTATGTACCTCCGTACACTTACTAAAGAGCACTGCCGGAATACGCGGATAGCTCTTCATGATGACTATTTTTATATTATAATATGCGAAAATAAGGTACGGAATACGGAGCAATATCCGTAGGTTATTCGTTCTAGAAGGCTCCTCTTTCTTACCAACGACTTCATCCTAGCGACAACACCCTGCAACTCTACCGGCTCAAAGGGCCACGAAGTATCGATGCCACTTATTGATATTATCATCTCTGTACTCCGTACTACAAAAGAAAAGACCCGTCGGACAGGTACGGGGCTGGAGCCTTTCGTCATACCCTGGGTGGTCATCTCGTACAAGGCTTCTTCTTGACCCAATCTCTCTACAATAGAAATACAGAATGCTCTGGTGCTGGCCCAGTATTGCTACAGCGTCGGAAATCTCCGATCCTTCATCACAACTTGATAATCCCTCTTGCAGCTTCCGCAGTAACTGTCCCGCCACCGCTTCAGTGCTTGTCTTCGCTTCTCCGGGATGGGCTCCGTCACCTTCTGTGCTCCCTTGCCTCGCTTTCCAGACCCCGGCTTCTTCTTACTGCCCTTCTGGTCATCCTCGGTCTGCAGCATGACATCCAGCTCGTCACAAAACGACTTCTCGTCAATCAACCAGTTCTCCCACTCCGACTGCACCATTTCTCGCTCGATGCTGTTGACAACTCTCATGGCGACCAACAAGTCATGTCGGTACGACCCGAGGCGCTGTCGCGACCGCCGCAGCCGCCGGGCTGTGGTCCGGCTGGTGGGCGTTGATAGAGCTGCACCTGCGTCCTCCCAGGGGGTATCCATGTCTGTGCTATCTAGCAGATCCTTGAACGTCGCAAAACACGTGCTGTTCTCCGGGAAGGACAGTTTGTGGCTCGACCCTGCCGCCTCGTCCAGATCGGCGATATACACTGCCTTGCTCATCATGGCGTTAGGCCGGATGCCAATATTCTGCATAAAGCCTGCTGCTCTCCGTTCGCTCCACCATGTCGAAGCCTCGCTCGAGGTCAGCAGCAGGTTGGTTAGAGTGCTGAAGCCAAGCAGCGCCAAGATGATCCACTGGGCGGTGATGACGCTGAAGAGCTTCTGCAGCGCAGCAATGGCCCACATGATGAGAGATGACACAGCGCTCTCTCCTAGCGACCGAAGGGTCTCGAATATCATGGCAGTCAGGGTGCGCGGCTTGACGGCCTGCTTCTTGGTCGAGTCGGTTGCGGCGGGCGAGAAAAGCACCACCTCTGTCTGCTGGCCAATCTGTCCGTAAACCTGGATCGCCCTGTTCGTCCGGCTTCGCGGCCCAAGTTTGCGAACCTGATCTGTGGCCACCTCGGCCAGCTCCTCGGCATCGCTCGCTGCGTCGTGCAGTGCCTGCCGTTCCACCAGGTTCTTCGACAGGGCTGGAAGCTTGGACCACTCAATCTTGGTGTATATGGCCAACTTGCACTTGGATTTGCCCACATGCGTGATGACGGTCTTGGTGATGACTTTGAACCAGCTCGAATAAGGCAGATGCCAGGCTGTCTTGACGTGGGTCACCACGTACGTGACATGATCGCTGAACACATCGATAATTTGGTAGTCGTTGACATCGGCAGTCTTGGATCGGCCTAGAACGTCCTTGTAGTCGACCTTGAACTGAAAGTCTCGTCTCATCCTGCCCTGATCGACCAGCACCCAAGGTCCTTGGGCGATCTGCTGCGCTCGTCGCTCAAAGTACAGCTTTGGAAACACAAAGCTCTTGTCGCCAAAGAGGACATGGAAACAGGATTTCGCGCTGATTTCAAAGTTGCGCTCGGCCGCCATCTCCTTCATGCCTTCTGGCTCAAAGATTACGGGTCGAGCTGGGAGGTTGAGCTTCGGATTCTGCCTGGCTCGTGATTTCAGGGGACGTAGGCGGGGGCTGAAGTCGTTTCGTCGGCCCACGGGCCTGCCCAGTGAAGTTCCATCGTCCATAGGCGTGTTGGCTGAGACCTCTTCCCAGCTCTCGACGCTGGGGCTTGGCCGCTCAAACTCCTCCTTTTCCAGATTGATCAGCGTGGTAATGATGGCCTCCACATCCATAGGCTCCTCGGCTTGAAGATCGTCAACTAGTAGGTTGAGGCGGGTGTGGAGTAACCCCAGCTCCTCCAAGAACACCTTGATCGTGATCCTGTTGTAACCGGTGTCGTTGGAATCCTCGCCCAGGTGTAAGAAGATGAAGTCGCAGTCCTTGCCTGGCGCGGCCGTGACTTCACTGATGATGTCGAGGCTGATGCTGTGTGCCGTGACGAGGCCAATCTGCTGTCCATAGAAGTACATGTTATCGGGTGTAACGTAGATCCGGCCGTCGCCAGCCATATCCGGCTTCCCGGGGCCTCGCTCAGGGGAGCCAGTCCATGCTGCTCGGAAGACGAGGACAAGCTTTTCCTCCAGGGGCGCATCTGGGAACAGCAAACGGAACTGGGCATGTTGCGCTCTCAGCTCAGGCGGGTAGTTTCGCGGGAACATCTCTCCTCCCTGCTTCCGCTGGACGCCCTGGCCGAGTACGGCTTGTGAGCTCCCTGGGACGACCACACCGATAGGGTCGTCGTCATGAATTCTGGGCAGAACGGGCTGAGATGGGCTGTTCACAGCACCCCATAGACTGGTTCCCCAGTAGTTGGCTACTACTGAGGCTGGAAGTTTTCGGTTGCCGCCCACGGGCTGGCGCTCTCCTGCAGTCAAAACCGCAATGCGGCTCAGGCCAGTCACCGACGGCGGTTTTGCCAGAGTAGCTGGGGCCAAGCTGCCGGTCTGAGTGTCGACCGATGGTAGCATGCTAGGTGTTTGCCTAAAGGTCGACGAGTTTACCAGATTGCTCGGGTATCCAGGAAGTAGCGTATGGCTGGTGGACATCATGCCGGCAAGGCCAGCAGATGACCCCAAGGCACCCCCCTGGACAGCCTCGGCGCCGGCCTGGCTACCAAACGTGGCTTTCCGGTGAAGATCCAGCTTTTGGATGATTCTGGCTGCATGCTCGCGGCTGCTTTCACCCTCTTCTCGGGCCAGATCACGTCCCAAGGCAGTGATCGAGCGGCGAGACAAGCTGCCATTAACGTCGAAGCTCTGTCTCACAGCGAGGTTGCCTTCCCCTGGCGGAACTGGGAGTGTGCCCGCCCGCTCAAATGCAGGACCAGACTCGTCATAGATGCCAATCTGTGCGTCCAGAGTCTTGGCAGAAAACTCGGGGATGCTTGGTGGCGAGATTGAGAAAGCAGGGTCGACGACACCAGGCAGCGACGCGCTGCTCCTGTTCATGCTGGTCTCGAATGCGCGTTTCTTGGTAACCTCGAAGACCTCCAGCCACTCGGTCAGTTCGCCTTGCGTCTCGGCTTGAAGGAGGATGGTCTGGTTCTTTGTTTTGACCTCGAAGCAGAACCGCCTGTCCTCGGCAACCGCTGGCTTTGCATTACAAAGCAAAACTCCAATCTCATCGCCCTGGAGCACCCCCAACGGCCCTGGTATCAACCAACCAAAGATTCCATCGCGGCAATAGTACCACCTCCGGATCCAGGTGTGTCTCGCCGGCTTCCCAGAGAGCGTTCGAAGAAACAGCCACCCTTGCTTCTCCGAGATAACAGCAACGCCGTCCTTCGGGCGCATGTTGACGGGGCCGCGGGAGCCAAGGAATGGCACAGTCGACGTGCTGTAGTCCTCAAGCTCACGGGATGGCTTAAATCCCGCCAGCGCGGTTTCTCCAAGGTCCCGCCGGGCGACCTGCAGCTCCCGTCTGAAAACCATCTCTGAAGCGGCCATCTCATTTGACCAGCCTTGAATTCGTTCCATCTCTTGATTAAACCGAGTGGCATGGTTCACCGCCTCTCGGGATCGCTTCATCTCCTTCCATCTCTCGGTGCAGATTCTGACCAGCAGCTTGTCCATGGTGAAACGTAGCTGTGGCGCGAGCTGGCAGTAGTCCATCGAGGCCTTAAGGTATGCTTTCCGGGTCTCGAAGACAGCAAAGGCGTCCTCCCGAAGTGCGGATGGTTCTTTTGTCTTTGACTGGCTGATGTAGCGAGCCAGGGTCGAGTCGAACGTCCGCTGCGCTTGCTCCATGGCCCTCCTGCACTCCTTGAAATTCCTGAGATCCCCGACAATGAACTGCCGGATTGGGTCCACGACTGAACCATCCATCTTCTTCATGGTGCTCAACATCTGTATCCAATACTCGCGCCAGCCGTCTCCCACCCTCTTGAGGGCCAGGAAGGTATAGTCATTGTCGACAACGCCATCGGCCGCCGAGGGTACCGTCTTGACGAGATATGTGTTGATCGTTTCTTCCAGCGCGAGCATATCGTGCAGGAGCTTCGAGGTGGACGTGACATAGCCGTTCAGCCATCGTTCGATCGCGTCAACCTGATCGCCGAAGTTGGCGGCGGTGACACGAAAAGTAGGGGAATCGAGCGCAGCTTCATTGAGGCCGACGGGGATGGCGCGGCCAGCTTGCTTGGGAGCAGCCGCTGGTGAGCCAGGCGCTTCGGGCATGTCGAGAAATGAGTGTATTCGGCACCGGACGGCAGCTGCAGTTTAAACCGAGCTGTGGTCTTTATGGCGCGAAGAGTATGTGGCGGTGGGAGATGGGATGATGCTGGCAAGATACAAGATACAGGACGGTCGTTGATGGGATAGGTCGGCAGATCGGGCCCTTGTTGACCGTCCATGTTGACGTAGCGCGCACCCATGCACCTCGCATTCGCACAGCCCCCCCTCCACACTGGCTTTAAGCCACATAGCGCCCCAGACCAGCGAAATACGCGGGTTCCCTAGCTTCATACACACGCACTCGCTTTTTACCAACCCTGAAACTGTGGGGCATTGGGGCATCCATTCCTTGTATCAACTTCACCTTCAGATCCGAGGAATCTGGCCGTGCAATTTCCCACGGGAGATGCCGAGGGATTGTACGGGATACAGTAGCCGCTGTAGTGGGGGCGGCGGCGTAAGCCAGATCAGCTCAGCGGGAATGGGGTCACATCAAGACAAATCTCCGTTGTCATCCAGCATTCCTCAGGGACGCGGCACCATCCAATCACTTTTACTACAAAATTTGGCCATACGCAAACGACATGTATTTCGTTGACTCGCCGTGTCGTAGCTGCTGGTGGCTAGGCCCCACCAGTGAACGGAGAAGCGTGCAGCTAGCCCACGCCGACTCTACTCAACAGATCCTTCAGGCCAGAGCATTGTCCACCATGGTCTTCACGAATCCTTGCATCGTCGCCGTGCCATCCCGATCGTTCAATTTTAATGGCTGGGTCTGCCTGCTGTTAGACCTGACTTGTCCGAGTTTCGTGGGCCTGAGGGTTCAAGTATACCTTTATTCCCGCCGGTTATAACTCAAGAAGCCGTCATCATTGTGCGAAGCGGGCTGGGTCGCGACACCTGACGGTGAGGATGGGGAGGCGCGAGACTGTCCCTTCCCATCAGGCGCTTTTGAGCAATTGGCATCGGCGCGGCATCGGTCGACCTCTGCGCCTCGGGGCGCATGGCACTGTTGTCGTGCATGGGCGGTTGAACTTGAGTCGATCCCTCGGTGACGAGGGGATCCGCTGGTCAATCTGCTCAAACATCAGCAACATGAACCAGCAGAGCGTCGCTAGGGTCAACTTACCGTCGTAGTACTCGTCGTCGTCGCTCAGATCAGCCAGCTGCTCAAAGTTGACCTTGTAGCGGAGAAGACCGCCAATGCCACCGAATCCCTTGACGAACTGGTTGCCCTCAGTGGATCGGTCAGATACGAACTCGAGCGTGGTACCAAAGTCCTTGTAGTGTTCAGCGATCCACTCCAGGAAGGAGTCCTGGGAGACAATGTCCATCTCCTGGCCAGTCTCCTTGTCGAGGAACTTGTCCCGGTTGGTCTGCTCCTGCAGCTTGGTGGTCTGGAGGATGATCTCGCTGCCGTTGCTGTCCTTGAGAACCCAGCGGGTGATCTCGAGGTTCTCAAAGACAATGAGAGTCTCCACGGCACCGAGCTCAAGCGCCTTCAGCGTGTCCTCGATGCCGTAGCAGACCTTTCCGGTGTCCTGGCTAATCTCCTCAAAGTACTTTCCGATGAGCTTCTTCTCCTGGATGAACTTGACGTTTCCAAGAGTCTCAGACGACAGCTCGATGGCCTGGTTGAAACCGTTCTCGCCACCGTAGGAGACATCGACGACCTTGATGACCTTGGACTGCAGACGGTTGTCGAACATGTCGGAGGCGTTGAGGTCATTCTTGAAATCGGCGGAGCCGGCAAGGATAATCCCAGCAACATTGACCTTGTCAGCGGTGATGAAGTTTTGGACGGCCAACTCGGAAACCTTGCGAACATAGTTGTGGCGCTTCTCTTCTCGCAGACGGGCGAAACGAAGAGCGGACTGTCCACCACGGCCGTGCTTCTTGGGAAGGTCGACGGAGAACCTGTGGACGACGTCACGAGTGTTGCCGCTCAAGGTGCCAAAGAGGGTACCGTTTCCGTCCATAACAATGAAGCCGAACTTCTGGTCCGACTCGAGGAGCTCGGCCAGAGCCTCGGTATGAAACTTGTTGTCGCACAGATAGAGGGAGGTGTTGATAGGCTTGAAGGGCTCGAAATCGATGTTGACCTTTCGCTCCTTGCCTTCGGAAGTCAAGATTTCACCACAGTACACGACCAGGCCGTTCGGAGGGACCTTATTGTACAGCTTGAGACGCTGCTGGGTCGACGTGATGGCGGACAGCACGGACTGTCGGTTGACACGAGACTTGATGTTGGAGGCGGTACCCTAGACGAGTTTCAGCAGTGCTACAGCGAAGCATTCGAAGACAATAGCGAAGCCGTACGTATTCTTCAGCCAACATCTTGGCTGCCCGAGAGACCTGGTCCTTGGGGGCTAAGAGAGACACATGTCAGTGCGCGGTTTCTCAAGCACACGAGCGCGGGTGGGGAAAAGGCGAGCACATACGAATAATGAGAGAAATCATGGAGGTTCCATTTCCCCTGGCGGCCTCGAGGCGCTTGATCAGCTTCTTGACCTTCCAGATCTCGATCTGTTGCGGGTTCTTGGTTAGCCATGGCGGGCCGAGAAAGAAAGAAAAACACCGTGAGGTGATCGGGTTGCTGCTGATATCCAGACGCGGGGCAACCTGACAACAAAGGAGGGGCGCGCAAGGTGCAAAAAATGGCAAGACTCACGTTCTTCTCCGCCTCGTTCGCTTGGGCGTCACTCATCTTGGCAGGGGGAGTGAGGGCTTTGCTTTTCGAGGGTTCTTGTTTGGCTTCTCTCGCGAGTCTGGGGACTCACGGCTGGTCGATGTGTTGAAGAGCCTGAAGGTCCCAAAAGTTGGATGTTGATGCCAGATTTTTCTCGTGCAAGGGCGATGACCTAGGCACCCGCCCCTCGGGTGGAACCCCCCTCGGGTGGGTTCCATGGTTCCAGGTTGGTACCCGAGTGGGTCACTGGCACCGCCACGCCACCTAGCGTGCCGGGCCTATGCAGGTGTGGCTAAGCTAACAATTCACCGACACTGCAATGCCCTGAATGCAAGGCATGAGAATTCCTTCGCCGTTTGGTAGTGCGTGCTACACATCGGAGGTAGCAGAAGCCAATAGGGGTCTAGACCTACCGCAGTAACGAATGCCGTCATTGCAGATTCGCATCGCCAGAGATCCAAGAGGCCACTGCGCATAGAAGCAATAGCTGACTCAGAGGATTCATCCAGGCCCCGAATCCGAAAAATGAAGTGGCAGCATTAACAAGGTTGACATGTGAGCACATCAGCCACCAAGATCAAACCCTCCAAGCTCGTCCTCAATTTGCCCTTCCCTTAATCGGCCCGTCATGACTCATGGTTGCCTATAAATGCGGCTGGCTTGTTCAGAGCCTACCGAAGTGCTGGGCGACAAGAGTAGGAGTCCATTCAAGGTATATAAGCCGCCAAGGTAAAATAGCGTGGGGGAAAGAAAGCACGGGACTGAGAAGAAGGGACTTTATAAGATACGGTTGAGAGAATTACCGGCATGATTTACCAAGTACCTACTCAGAAGATCCTTGAATGTTTTCATTTCATTTATATTTAGGATTCAATCTTGAGGATATTAACAAAATTCCACCTAGAATGGAAGTCATGTATCCGTTCCATCACGGGGTCCTACCATGTACCACTTTAGCGGATGCTCCACCTCCTGCTCTTGGTTGTTCCGGAGCTCCACTTTCCGCCATCAAGCATCACAAGCCGAAGAAAGTCCACGACGGCGACAAGCAAAGGAGAAGCTCTCTACGATACCAAGTCGACACTCAGGCCTCACTTCACCGGCGCAGGGCCCCTCCCTCCAAACATGGATTCAGCACCGACCGAGATCGCGGCGACTATCCAGGCCGCACACATCAAACGCCACCCAGACCCGTCCCTCGACATCAACCCGCCCACGGCCGCCGAG
>JABFEP010001451.1:0-23433 GCA_013618265.1 Fusarium albidum
GAGCCACCTTCGGCCAGGGCCCCCTTGGTCGGCCTCTCCGGTCTCGACGCCGACCTCCGCCTCCTGTTGGCTGATCGGAATGCCAACCCCCGGTCATCTGGCTAAGGCTCTAGGCGTTTTGCTGCTCGACTTCCCTGTGAGGCGACGATCAAGCCCCCCCGCAGGGACGCTCCGCTCAGGAGTCGTTCCTGTTACGGCCGACTTCTCTTTGGGCAGTGGGCAGAAAGAATGCCCTCGAGCATTTGCTGACTTGCTGGCTCGATCCAGAGGGAACCTGGTTCGACCCCGTCCAGAGATGGAACTCGCACCGACGTTGACGAGGAACCGGCCTGTAAGATGAGAAACAACAAGCGAGACGGGGGGGACGATGCATAGCCGGCGCAAACCATCAGCTCGAACGACGAGGAAACCTCCGCTTCCACAACGGGCCATGACCTACCGGCAGGAGGCGACACTTCTCGAATGGGAGATTCTTGTTGGTTCAACCAGGATCTCGAGACTCAACGCTGCAGTCACATCGCTTTCGCCCCTGGCAGCGGCGGCGCGGCGCGTGGAAGAGACTCAAAGCGGGCAACCGGCTCTCGAGATGCTTATAATGGACTCTAAATCCATTCATGTCCTTTTTGTTTGTTTCCCTCCCCCTCAAGGAGCTTCATCTCTTCCAAACACGAGCTCCCCCTCTGCCTGTTCCTGCAGATCATTATAATCTTGACCTCCCTGTCGGATCGGATTGCTCTTGAGCGAGGTTGATCTTTGCTCTCGTCTCTGGGTTGACACAGACAGCCCGGGTTGCAGCTCCTGTTCCTCCACCATCCCCTCCGCCTTAATATCCTTTTGTTGCCTCGCCCTGTTTCCTCTGCCGTTGAGAAAGAACCCCCTCCCCCCCTTTCCCCCGGATTCGACATGTCACTCGTCGAAGAAAAGACGCCCACTGTGGCTGATGAGGCGCATCTCCCTGGCACGCCCAGTTCTGAGGAGTTTGCGCCCATCGATCCCAAGGTGGAGCGGAAGCTGTTGATGAAGCTGGATCTGTACATCTACCCCCCGCTGTTCATCATCTACATGATGTCGTTCCTCGACAGGATCAACATCAGCAATGCCAGGATCCAGGGCATGCCGCAGGAGATTGACCTCTCGGGCAACCGCTTCAACATTGCTCTCTTTGTAAGTTGGCCGAGCGTCACGGGTGCTTTGAGTGTTGCTAACTGGGGCAGGTCTACTTCATCCCCTACATCCTTCTCGAGGTGCCGTCCAATATCCTCATCCGCAGGGTCCGCCCGTCCTTCTACCTCTCTGGTCTCATGTTCTGCTGGGGCATCGTCAACATGTGCATGGGCTTCGTGCACTCGTATGGCTCTCTGGTGGCTCTGCGGTTCCTCCTCGGCGCATTCGAGGCCGGCGTGATGCCGGGGATCATATATCTGACGTCCATGTATTACAAGCGCCACGAGTTCCAGAAGCGCATGTCCTTCTTCTTCTGCAGCACCCTCATCGGCGGTGCCTTTGGAGGTCTGCTTGCCTACGCCATCGCCCGTCTCGGCGGCGAAAAGGGCATGTCTGCGTGGCGGTGGATCTTCATCATCGAGGGCGCCATCACGGCCTTCCTCGCTCTCATCGCCGTGTTCCTCGTCGCGGACTGGCCGGAGCAGGCTCGCTTCCTCACGGCGGAGGAGAAGGAGCTTGTGCAGCGCCGCATCGCGTCGGACACGGGAGACGCCTGCCGCATGGACACGCTCAACAAGTTCGCCTACACGAGGATCCTCCGGGACTGGAAGATCTGGCTGGGCGCCTTTATGTACATGGGCATCGGCACGACCGGGTACGCGGGCGTCTTCTTCATGCCCACCATCCTGCTCGAGTTTGGGTGGAAGGCCGAGCAGGCGCAGGTGCAGACGATCCCCGTGTACGTGCTCTCGGCGGGCGTCATGATCCTCTCGGCCTGGTTCTCGGACCGGCTCAAGCACCGGTACGGCTTCGTCCTGACGGGCGCGTGCATCGCCACCATCGGCTACGCCATGCTGCTCGGGCAGGGCGGCAAGTCGCGCGACTACAAGTTCGCGGCCGTCTTCCTGGTCAACGCGGGAGGCTACATCGCCACCCCCATCTGCCTCGCGTGGCTGCAGAACAACCTGTCGGGCCACTGGAAGCGCTCCTTCGGCTCCGCCCTGCAGATCACCCTGGGCAACGTGGCGGGCATCATCGGCGCGAACATCTTCCTCGTCAAGGAGAGCCCCTCGTACAGGACCGGGTACGGCACCGCCCTGGGCATGATGTGGATGGGCACCCTGGCGGCCACCGCCATGTTCGGGCTCATGTGGAGGGAGAACAAGAAGCGCGAGGCCGGCGACAGGGACGCCAGGCTCAACGTGGACGACAAGGATCTCAGGAACATGGGCGACTGGCACCCGAGTTTCAGGTTCACCCTGTAGAGCCAGTGCCCAGAACATGTATATACCCTATAACTAATAGCACATGGTAGAATCCAGTGTCTTGATGTTTTAACTCCCAAGGTCCATATCCTCTACATAATGTCTATTCTATTCTATTTACATCCCATGTCATTGAACTGTCATATCCATCCGTCTCTTTAGTTCATCACTTTTCATAACTGATAGAAAACGCCGGCGACAAGGCAAAGTCCCAATCCTGGCTCCTCCCCTCGTCACCAAATATCCTCAACGCCCTGTACCGAACGATATACTGCCCCGCGGGCGCAAAGCTCCCGTCCGCCAGCTCCCCCGTCCACGGCAGGGTGTTGGCTCCCATTGAATTCCACAGCATAGGGAAATCGAGGGGTTCTCCGATGCTCTTTCCCGTAGTCGTGGCGTTGTTACCCAGAGGTATAATGTCTGCGTGGAGCTTTGCCGATCCGAGGGCGAGGAACCACACCAGCGTGGGGAGCTGGTCCGTCGCGTTGTTTGCCGTTCCCGGCTTTGGGAGCGGCCACGTGGAGTTTGCCTTCACGGGTGCGAGGTTGACGTCTGTGGACTTTGCTATCCATGTATCCCTCGGTCCCAGGACGGTCGAGTTGCGGAGGGAACCCGTGAGGCCCTGGTATGGCAGCGACAGAGAAGAGGACGAAGAGTTTATGGCGATGTAGCCTGACCAGACGGGGAGGCGCTTCGGGTCGACGCCCTCGGGCGGGGTGGGCATGACGTCGACCACGACGGACGCCCCCGGGGCGAGGGAGAGGGTGGACTCGCTGAACTCGAGGGTGGCGTGGCCGTCGGCAAAGTCGTTGGGGAAGCTGGCGGGGTAGATGGTCTTGTCGACGAGGGTGTACATGGTCACGGCGGGGACGTGAGAGATGCGGAACTCGACGTGGCTGGTGCCCGTGTTCCTGAGGGTGAAATTGAGGGACCAGGGGAAGTTGTCCGTGTCGTTGAAGGAGAGGCTAGAGGGGCTGAGGAGCACCTTTGAGTGGGCGGCATTGTGAGCCTGTACTATGCCGGCCCCCTGCTGAGGAACGGGGGCGAGGAAATCGTAGAATGCGATGCCGTCGTTGAACATCTGGGGGTTCGAGCTCGCCGACAGGACCTCCTCTATGAGCCCCGGGTCGAGCGTGCCTCTCACCTCCGCGACGAGCGCTACTATGCCGGCCATCAGGGGAGTGGCCATGGACGTCCCCGAAAGGACGGCGTAGCTCCCCTTTGCGCGGGGGTACGTCGACAGGATCTGGCCCCCCGGCGCCCCAAACTGCGGCTTCACGTCCATCTCCCACGTCGGGCCCCACGAGGTGAAGACGCTGACGGCGCCTCCGGTTACATTGTTCCTCGACTGCTCGAGGATGACGTTGCCGTCGCTGCCGTCGGACATCTCGAGCACCACCCTGCGCCCCCTCTTGAGGTGCTCGACCCAGGCTTTCCCTTGCTCCGGCGAGACCATGCTGGCCGCCTTGATGCCCTCCACCATGGACATGTCAAAGGGGGCGAGGTGGTCCTTGTCGCTGTAGACCATGATGTACCGTGCGCCCTTGTCGGCTGCGTTCCTGGCCTTGACGTCGAAGGTGCATGTGCCCCTCCTCACGAGCAGGATGTACTCGCCCAGGTCGGGCGTGTCGTCGGGGAACGCATCGCACCCGTCGTCCGCCACCGAGGTGTCGTGGCTGAGCGCCCACAGCGGCAGCTTGACGCCCTTCCACGCATCGGGTCTGCCAGCCACGGAGCCGAACTCGTGCCTGCTGCCTCCGTCGACGCTAAAGTGCGACACGTTGAGCAGCGAGAGGGACCTCGTGTTGTCAAACGACGACACGGACGTGACGCCCTTGCCGTTGCCCGCCGTGCTGGCGTAGAACATGCCCACGTCGCCGGCGTTGCCGGCAGCCAGTACGCACGGCACCCCCTGGGCCACTATGCGCGACACGGCCACCCCCCACGGCTCCTCGGACCAGCCCGCGGGCCCGCCGATGGATGCCGAGATGATGTCCGCGCCGTCCTCGAACGCCTGGTTAAACGCCGCGATGAGGACGTCGTTGCCGGCTTCCCCCTGGCACCCGAATGCGCGGTACGCCCCGATGGTCACGCCCGGCGCCGCACCCGTGAAGCCCATCGAGTTGTCCCGCGCCGCGAGGATCCCCGCCACGTGCGTGCCGTGGCCCTGGCAGTCCATGGGGTCCGCGTCGGGAGCTGCCGCGTTGAAGCCGTCGTAGTCGTCGCCTACTAGGTCGGTTCCGAAGGACACGAGGCAGTCTTTGCCGAAGCAGCCTCCAAGCGCGGGGTGTTTGTAGTCGACCTATATATATATGTTAGTAAGGTATCCAAAGAACAAAAGAGACAAGGGACAACTTGCACCGCTGTCCACGAGGGCAACCTTGATGCCCTTGCCCGTGGCGCCCTCAGCCCGCAGCTTGTCCACCTGCGTCATGACATGAGGCGAAAAGGTGTCCGTTGCGTTCCCGCCGTCGACGTCCCTCTTGCGCACGGCGGCGTACTCCATCCCGGGAGTGCCGGTCCACTCCACCTTGGGAGAAGGGATGCTGAACACCTTGACGGGCCACATCTGCTTCACGGCGGGGAGCCGGGCCATCCTCGCGGCGAGGTCGTCTGCGTTCTCGACGTCGTCGAACTGGATCGACGCGCCCTTGAAGAGCTTGTAGTTGTACTGCATCCGCGTTGAGCCCTGCTCCGACGCCTTGACGAAGAAGTCTGAAGAGTCCTAGGTATTGTTAGATGACGCCGATCAGGGGGGGGGGCATTAACATACATTGTCGTCTTCGAATTCAAAGATGTAGGCGCCTGGTAGTCGAGAGTAGGGCCTCGTCCTGCTGATCTGCTCCATGTCCACGGCCGTGGCTGCCGCGGCAAAGAGCGACGCAACCAAGCTGAACCGCACCATGATGTTTGTGATGGTCTCTTCCTGAAGAGATGAAGAACCGGACAGTGCCTTGGGGCTGTCCCAGCTGTGGCTATATATACGGACACCATCATGGCCGCTCAGAACAGGACATGGGTCGTCGCTATCGACAACCGGGGGGATCCATCCATCATGGCGTGCGTTGATGCGCGAGAGTGGGCATGACAAGACGAGGCTTGCCAGGATGAGCTTCTTCTCGTCGAATGCGAATGCCTGTCTAAAGATAGGTCAGCTGCGGGTTGCCAGGCGGAGAGCCGCATTGGAGGTGCCCGTTTCTCGTTTCACCCAACGTTGGAGTATCACGGTTAATATGGAATGTTTCGATCATACGTACTTTTATCCTCAAAGAGTTTATCGATCGGGTCGATGAGAAACATTTGAGCTGGGTCTGGGAAATATTGGGGATCCTCTCTATTCCCGACAGCCCGGGAGCGACTTGGTGATCCTATTCCCCTGCAATATCCGCAGCATTAGTTAACCCAGACACAGATTAATTAAAGTACCCCGTCATAGACTCACAGCAGCAGATCATCCGCAAATCTCAATCTTTCCCACTCCCGATCGACAGGAGACGGAACAATTCGCGGGAATAATTTAAAAAGGCCTCTTTCTCCTCACCCGTAATCCTGAACCAATGCACGGTCGAAACAACCCGATGAGCCTCGTATCCAGCGTGGAACCATGAATGCGCGTCCTGTCGTCGTCCCTTTTCATCATCTGTTCGCGCAGTCGTTGTACACGTAGCTGATGCTGCCCCACGGCTGGGGGGGGCTTCGACGCAGGGTATCTGCCAGTTCCCACGCTCTCCCTCTCCATCCATGCACAGCAAGAAGCAGGGGCGGAATTTTTAGAAATCCTGAGAAATTCTTGCTCACCGAACGAAAACTGCTCCGTAGTTGATCCATATCGGCGGGGGATGGATTGACAGTTGGCGAGACGACCACGTTCCGAGATGCCATCTTGGCATGATTTATTTCCGAGGCCACAACAACAACAGCATGTTGCTTGCTTGTTCGCACCCACCCGATATAAAGAACAAGGTGCGCCGTCCTCTGTACTCCGTAAATCCCCATGCTTTTCTTGTCTGCTGTGCGACATGGCACCTTGTGTTGCCGCGTTGCCCGTAGGACCGTCGCAGCTACCCGAGACACCACATGGCAGAATGAGGAAATTCTCACTAACAAGCAAGACAAGGCGCAGTGGCAGAGCGGTTATCGCGATATACTCGGGATCTGCTTCCTTCGGGAGCATTCGAATCACGCCAGCGTCGGATCCTTTCTTAGCCTCTGTCGCTGGCTCCTACCATTCAGTTAGCCCAGTGCGCAGGCCGGCGATTGACGGAACCTGCAAGACGAAAATGTCGATTGACCTCTCGATAGCTGTGGCAACCTGTCTAAATATGTCTGCGTTGTTGCTCCTCAAACATTGCTCTGCGTCCCGAGTTTCGAGCGCCAAAATTCGTCCCAAATCAACGCCAACCAGAGTTGTCCACACATGACCCTCCAAGCTGACTCCATCTTCATCATTGTCCATGTTTCTCAAGTACAGTCACAGCCTGGCCTCAACTCATGCAGCCATGGCGACAATGAGGAGAAGCTCTCCCAGTGCTGTTAGAACCGGAAGCTCAAAATGTCCCGAATCTGAAACCCTGACCTGAGAGGGAACAGGTTCGCCGTCTCCCGTTGGCGTGGAAGGAACCGGCGCAGGAATCGTCTCTGTCAGAAGAGTCTCGCTCAGAAGTGATCCGGTCGAGGACTGAGGGATGCCAGGGGCCTCCGCTGTCGGAATGGATGGGTCAGGCGCAGAGGTCATTAGGAGGTTCTCTTCGATAGTCGAGGGAAACGCGCTAGTTGGCACGGGAATCGTGGGCTCTGGTTCATCAACCAAGATACTCGCTAGAGGCTCAAAGGGCTCTGGGAGCGGCATAGAGAAAGCAACCACTGTTTCCAGGGGCAACTCGGAAACTTCTACCGGCGGAGCAGGTGTCTCAGTAACCTGGGTCACTGGGAGTGATGGGTCTGGGGGCGGCTGTGAAGCCTCCTCGGGGAGTGCTGCAGAGGCAGCAGAGTCCTCTCGTGCCGGAGGAACCAGTGCTCCGCTGGAGGGCACCGGAGGGTTTCCTGGGTCGTTGGGTTCGGGGGGAGCATCATCGTCGTCAGCCAGCACGGGAGGATCCATGATGAACAGATTGGAGATGCTCGATGTGCCCTCCGCGCAGATACCTCCACACATGGGAGAGTCAGGGTCTTCGAAGCAGGGATGATTGCACGAATCCTCGTCCACGGCCTCGACGGCGTCGTGGTCATTTCCACATCGACAAGCACTGGAGCAGGTTAGACCACCTTCACACACAAAAAAGACAGTGTAAATACATACTCGGGAGAGACCGCAGCAAACAGATTGCCCGCACAAGCTGCCTGGCAGGTTGAAGGGCTCAAGATACCAGTGGGGATTTCGATCGGCTGGGAGAAGCAGGCAGTGTCGATGGCCGCGCAGCCCCAGTATTTGAACGATTCCGAGCCGTACGACGCTTGGGCGAGGGCAGTTGCAACGCCAAAGACGGCGATCAAGAGGAAGGCGAACATTCTGTGCAATTGACTAACATGGGAGGAATGTGTGTGGAAGTGTAGGGAATGACAGGGGGGAGGGCGAAGGCTCTTGTGTAACGGTCGAAGAAGAATGCCTGCGGGTTGAAGAAGGGAGACTGGGGATGAGGAGAAAGAAAAAAAGAAGAAAAAAAAAGAGACGAGGACGTCGGAATGATGCCTGGAGGAAGGAGCTGGATCATGCCCTCTACAGGAAGGAAAGAGCGTCCGGGTTCTGATAGCGGGAAGAAGCGAGCCCCCGTATGCACACCCGAGTACCATGACGGAGCAGGAGCTCCTCAGGGCAGGCGCGTCTAAATAGAATCAAGCGAGTTAAAATGCATTCAGCTCTAGGTATGAGACGAGAATCTCGAGGCTCTGGGTATCTCACTTCAGCCCTCCATGTTCTTAGAACCCCAACTCCAACGCCCAACACACGCCCCCGTCTTGGGCAATCGACACTCGGACGCTTCACCGTCCCTCTGCGGGCGCCGTCCCGGCAGCCTCCGACGACGGAGCCTCCGCCTGGGACTCCCACGTCCCGCCGCAGCGCTCGGCGACCTCCCGCATGGCGGCGGAGTCGAACCCGTCTAGCAGGCGGGCCACTTCTGTGACGTTGCGGTCGATGAGCTCGTCCTTTGCCTGGCGGTGCGGGTTGCTCCTGTTGAGGGGGCCAAACACCCACAGCTCCTTGATCTTGCGGGACAGCGTGAGGAGCTCCTTGATAGAGGTGTACTGAGGATAACAACGTGTCAGCTGCTGTGGTGAAGACGCGAGAGCCATCCGTCCTCACCAGGCCGTCAAACTCCATCTTCATGGAGATGCCCGCCACGGCGATGGTCTCGGGGTTGCTGTTGCTTCGCTCCCCCTCTGCCTGGATGGTGGCGAGTAGCATGAGCGTGCGGTAGCGAGTCAGAACATCGGCGATGAGCCGGTTGTGCGTGTCTTGAGGAGAGATCATGTTAGCGATGCTCGATTAGGTGCATGCTGAGAAAGAAGGCTTACCCATGAGATTAGCAGTGGCAGTCTGTGACCGGTCCATGATGCGTATCTATGCTCTTTACAAGTTTAATGGAGTACTGAAGAATCTCGGCTAATGAAATGAAGCGTTGAGCAGACTCTGTGATGGTATTTTGTTTCTTGGTTTGACGATAGAGATGAATGAATGCATGTTTGGAGACCCTGTGGCTGTGGCTGGACGTGAGTGGGGGTGGGGCTGAGATTCCGATGTGGGGGAGCAGGAGACTCCAACTCATCTAACTGGAATGTGGTGATTTGGCCTCAACGAATCCAGTCCAGGGCAGAAATGGCCGCAATCAACGAGAGCGGCCATGGGATGAGGCCAAGACAACAAATTCTTTGTCCTATGGCAATAGACGCCGTGTTTCAACCCTCCAGGAAAACTCTCCGATTGCTTCCCATGATAATGCTACAGAACCCCCCCTCTACTTCGTGCAGACATAGCAGATTGCCCGTCCCAAATCCCAGACGCCCATCCCATAAAACCAATAATAAACGCACAAGAAGAACCCAGAGACAAACACGGCCCCCTTTAGAACCTTTTTTCTCCCCCATCTTCGTGTTCCCACCATGACTGTTGCTTTCTCTGGTGCCGCAAAAAACTCTGGATATGCAATACTAAACTGTTAAAAAAAAATGTTGGGATGCTTCTCCTATCGTGACAATTTTTATAGGCCGGCCGTGTGAATCGAAATCGAGTTGGCTCTCTCGCTTCCAACTTAGGGGAGTCCTGACCAGCCGCGGTCCTCTCCCTTCCAGCCGAGGCGAGGCCAGCCCTTGGGCAGGGTGGAGAAGGGCGGTAGGACGTATTGGCTTTCGCACTTGTCGTCCTCGCACTTCATGTTGCACATGCCGTAGTTCTGGCAGTAGCAATCAGCAGCATTGGGGCAGTGGACCGCCTTTTGGCCGAAGATGACTGTTGAATCCTATTGTCAGCGGATCAAGACAAAACCCCCAAGGCTGAACAGATGGCGGCTAGTCCAAACGTACCGTGCCATGAATACTCCAGAACCCTGCCGCTCAGGTCATCGCCCAGCGGCGACACAATCAGCCACTCGCGGAACCGCACGTACTCGGCGCGCGGGCGCAGCCGGATGGTCTCGCGACGCACGGCGAACTGCGAGCAGCACGTCACGCCGACCTCCTCGGGGACGTCGAGGCTGGGGAACAGCTCCTGGAAGGCCGACTTGTAGACGTGACGGGCGTGGATGGGCTCGCCCTCCTTGGCGGGCGCCTCGTCCTGTATGGGCTTGATCTCGGCGGGGCAGCCGAGGACCCAGACGCATCGCAGGTTGGTGTATCCGACCTTTTTGAGGTTGTCGAAGCGGAAGTTCTGCAGGAGGGGCAGGGCGTCGTAGTCGGGGTTGTCGTTGTGCCACTGGAAGCGCTCGGCGTGGTGGAAGATGACGTTCCCGGGCAGGGAGTCGTACCGATCAATGATGTAGCTGGCGGCGCAAAGATTAGCAAAGGGACTCTCTGGGTGGGGGGTTTCGCATACGTTAGAAAGACCATGGCTTCGCGGCCCTTGTTGGTGGGCACCGTCAGCCTGGCCTTGTTGTCGTCGACGACGTAGATGCTCTTCTTCCACTCGGGGAGGTAGTCGTGGAGCCACGAGACGTTCTCGTGCTTCATGCTCGCCACCACCATCTCGACGTCATCGTCGCCGAG
Organism: Fusarium albidum; assembly: GCA_013618265.1. Lineage (NCBI taxonomy): Eukaryota > Fungi > Ascomycota > Sordariomycetes > Hypocreales > Nectriaceae > Fusarium > Fusarium albidum. The sequence continues at coordinate 10,626 of JABFEP010001451.1, forward strand.
GCGCGTCGGAGGGTAGCCATGCCTGCTGCGGGATTGCGACGACGACGGGAGGAGGCTGTCGCGGAAGAGGAAGACGATGATCAAGAAGGCGATCAAGCCGCCGAGCAAGTTGACGCGACTCGTGCGCTGTCGGGGGCTCCAACGGCCGGCCATCATGGAGGGATGACGGCTAGGTGACGGCTAACCAGGAGGGAAAACTATCGAGGGAGGATTTCGAGGATTACGCAAGTCGTTTTTTTTTTTGGGTCGGACGAGAGAAAATGCCGTCTTTGTCGAGGCCAGAGACAAAGGGACTATAGAAAGAGGAGAGGCGCCCACGAAGGAAGAAAAAAAAGCTACGGCGTTCATGCGAAGCTGACGGGCGATCGTTGAGAAATCTGGCTGATGACGGGATGCTCCAAGTTAGGGGGGGCTTCCTCCCTTGGATGACAGCCAAGCCAAATCGAGACGTCTGCTAAAACGGCATCCCTGCGTCCCGGATACCGTCAAGTTCTGGCTCCCTTCAGCGCCGCAGTGGCTTGGGTGACCGTGCCCCTGGCTGTCTTCGTTAGTGGCTTGATAGATCGGGTCCACTACTTATGGGATAAATTCACTGATCGATGATTGAATTGTTGGAGCTCACGTATTTTCAATTCTGTTACTTTTATTTGAATGTTTCTTTCAATTGAGCGATTCATCGCTGAAAGCCTTGATGGTGTCCATTGCCCTCGTGGTTTCGCCCATGCACCGGTAACATGGCGGTAAGATTGCCTGTAATACGAGGCGAGAGCATCCAATCGCAAATGACGTCCGTCTTTAAACGGCGCTCCTCACGTGCATCCCACGAGAATCCCAACGGCATCAATCAAGGTGCAAGGTGATGCTCAACCTTAAGTTGAACCGAATAGCACGTCCTAAGCCAAGCACCCACAGAATCTGTGTATCGCCAGGGATATTATGCCCAGCCGATTGGTTCTCCAATTGACCCTCTTAGACGCCAAACGACCCCCCTTCCATGAGAGTCTCACGATGTCGGCCTCTAGCCAAGCACCCGGTACGAACGGCTGAATTGGTATGGAGCACGGAGCCTTTGGTTTCAAAACCATCACATGGAGGTTTAAAGCTCAGAATTGAACGTGATGGCCTGTCAGAGAGGGTCTGCACAAGGGGGTCCCTGACGAGATGTGTCGATGGAGCATCATGAGACGTGGATCAGACCAACAACCCTTGTAGCGATGCTCATCGACGCCTCGCCCGTGGTAGCCGTGGAGTTTCGGTCACACCGGGGAGAAGCAAACCTTTGTTGCGCAACCAAGCACCCGCTGCGATAGATCCGCTGAATCACACCTCGGCTATACGCACAATGCTTGCGCGAGGCAAACTTGAGCTGCCCTAAGTTTGTCCTCTCTGACTATCTGTTCATCTCGTTAGCCTACTGGTCTTTAAAGGAGCACTTGAACGGACATGGCCCCCCTCAGATTATCGTCGATTCATAGACAACCCTTGGCCTTGTGTGTGAAGAGATGCGCTGCCACCCAGGGACCTGACCCCTTCTATGATGGGTGCTGGTGATTCACACGTCTCAATTTCGATACAATATCTTGACCTGTTCCAAGACAGCCGTTCAGCCCGTACACTATCCAAAATGCCCTCGTCGAACGACTCACCTCTCCCAATGATTCTCAGCCTCGCGACCGCAGCCCTCTTGCTGCTGGAGACATCAGCCTCGGGGAGCAAGCACCTCCCAGCTCACAAGAGACTCTCCTACGATGCCGCCGTCGACGGCTCCTCCCACTGGGACATGCTGTCTCGACGGGATACGTGCTCCGATGCCTTTGGCCCTGGCGCCCAGAACTCGGTCTGCGCGCCCGACTTTACCCTCTGCTGTGTGTGTTGCTGGGCGAGTCCGGGTGGCTCTCGGGGGCACTTCCATGACTGACCTGTCGTCAAGGTACTCGAAGCGGGCAAGACTATCCGTCGTGCGAGAAGCACTTGGGCAAGGGGTGGTGCTGCACTGCAGAGTACGTCTTGGCTCGACCATGCGCACCGTAAACGGGATGGCTAATAATTGCGCCGTAGACGCGATGGGGTAAACTGCTACGTTGACCAACAGTCGGTCTGTGAGAAGGACGGTTCCGTCCTCTGCACGAACCTCCAGGAGGGCACTGACGAAGCGTGCTGTCCAAAGCTAACGACCTGTGATCCTGACGTCGAGGCCCGTGAGGCCTATGTCCGTTGCAAAATTGACCGCGACGACCTCTTGGCCGCTGCGAAGGCAGAGCAAGACACGCCGGCGTCTAGTTCAGAGCCATCATCAACGCCAGCTCCCCATTCTTCCACAACTGCTGCGCAAAAGACCCAGCCCGCCGATCCGACAACCTCATCGCCCGCGACCTCCTCGTCCGGCTCGTCATCGTCATCAGGCCTCTCCGGCGGCGCCATCGCAGGAGTGGTCGTCGGGGTCGTGGTCGGAGTAGTAGGCACGGCAGGGTTGCTGTTCTGGCTTCTGCGACGGCGCAGGACGGCCAAGGACAAATCTACAAACGCCCTCCCGCAGCAGATGAAGCCTCCACATCACCAGCAGGAGAACCTCGATCAGCAGGGCGGATACATGTATGCCCAGCCGCAAGCACCGGCAGAGTTGATGGGTCAACAGCGTCCGGTCGAGATGGATGCCGAGAATGGGCACAGGCAGCGATAGCAGCATGCATCGCGCACCATGATCATATGTGCCAAGATTCCATAGAGGGTTATCGTTTGTGGCTGTGCAGTTGCAGAACTGCTCATGATCCCACCGGCGGGCCTCAAGAGATGGCAGCTCAACGGTCAATTGGACAGTCTTGTGCCCCAGAATGGTCTTTTTGATTTCCACTTCACCTGTTGAGAGTCGTCCGGTCCAGTTTTGAGACTGTGGAACGCGGCAGCCAAGTCTTACGTGCTGGACCGCATGTAAGTAAGCGCCCCATACAACCACAGACTGGGCTTGTCGTGCGTATAAGGCTGGGCCAAGCCAACAGTTGCTGAGCTGCCCAGATTTGAAGTTGAACCTGGCCCGTAAGCCCACCAATTGCATCCGTGAATCTGTCCTTCACAGCCACTCTCCCGTGCATCTCGGCTACACGACGAGGGCTTGGAAGACGGAGTCGCATCCTTTCTCGAGTCTTGGGAGAAACAGAATCGAGAGGGGAAAACCTCAACACTCCAACAGGTGTCTTGCCAATGTTGGTGGACAAGGCCGAGTTGTATCCGGACCTACATCCATCGTTGATCCATCGTTGACCGCGATCGGCCGCTCCCTAGCGCTGTAAGCTAGCCCTACGACATTTGCTGGAGCCATGTGGCACTCGGCACTCTTGGATTCGGGCTGCTTCCCGCTCATCAAAAATATCGAACGGCGGCACCGCTAACGCCAAAGGACAGAAAATTTAAACATGGGCTGAATGTCCAGATGAAACAAAGAGCGATCTGGGCTAGCTTGAACGTCAAACGGCGGCGGAGCTAACTTGTGATGCTGTAAAATTGAAAATTGTGGGCGGAAAAGACGCAGTATAGGTGTTGGTGCAAGTGAGATAATAAAGGCAAGAAAAACATGTCTAGAAAGGGAAAGGAGAGGCAAGCAAACTCAATTGATGCAGCTCCAGCCTTTGGAGATTATTTTCCACCAACTTCCAACCTGCTGTCGCTGACCACATCGATCGAGATGGCGAGACTGGGCATGAAGTCGAGTCAATATGCCACGATCCTTGGCGAAATTTGGGGGCCAGGGTCATCCCTCTCCACAGCTGGGTTATGTCCATAACTCGTGTTGTTATTTTTTCCTCTTCGCCTCGCCACGTCCAATGTCGGGGTTGACCAGGGTTCCCGATGTCAAACACACGGACTTTGAGCATGTGGTCTGTCCCATGTGTCGATAGTTGCAGAAGGGGGGACGGGACCGCAGCCTGCAGCGATCCTGAATAAAAGGCATGCCGGTAATTGTGTTGTGATGATGATCTGTCAGTCAGAAGCAAATCACTCGAGACGCAGCTAAGCGTGGCTTTCGTTAATGCGCCCAACAAGCAGCAAGCAATCTTACTCGACATGCGGAAAGCAAATTCCAGCAAAACGTTTTCTGATGACAAACGAGACCCGCGCACGGCCCAGAAGCAGCAGCAAAAATAGAGCCGAGGAAACTGACAGAAAAAAAAGAGTGCTAAAAAGGGGCCGCCGATCAACAACAGGCGGGCTCTGGGGGGTGAGATCGAGGGAGAAAAAAGCTTGGTACGTTAGCGCAACATGCGTATGCCCGTGGTGGAGACGCTGGAGATTTTTTCCCTGAAAATTATGATTACTTGTCTGGGATCCATGGATGTCCTTTACGACGTTGGAAGACGCGGACTGTATAAATACTGTGTACCAGCTGAACATGACGATGGCTAGTGGCAATCAACAAAGGGAACATGGCCGTGATGAGTCCCTTTGTGAGTACACGGTAAGAAAGCCTGCATGCCGGAAGAGACAGAGTCAAAGGAGATGCAGAGCCCGGGTTGGTCATTAAAGGCTCATCTCATCAACAAGCTCAACGGCAACAAACAAAACACACAAACCTGCGCTCGTATTGAGTGGTTCCCAGGACCCTGGAAAGACTCCGTGGCTAATAAAAAGCTAAGCAAACTTTAGTCCCGAGCCTAATTCCACCGCCGTTCCATGACCCCCTGACTCGGTACGGGGAACCCAGTGAGCTTCCTTTCCCTAGATGGACCTAGAGACGGATTATTTGTCGTCCACCGAGGGGGGCTGTGCAGCATGTTTTTTTCTTCCTTCTAGCATCGGATCAGCCAGTCGGTATCCATCTTTAGCAAGGGCTAGGCATTGTTACTCATCTTGGATCTTCCGTCTCCCGTCTCCATAACGCAACGCAACGACACGTCACGGGCCTCCTTTTTTCTGTGAGACAACCAATCGAGGGCTCGATGAGAGTCATTGAAGCTGGATGGATCCTCCTTGTGATGATGATGGCTTGATGGTAATGGTTTGCGGCCCCTTGTTTCGCCACGGCCGGCCAACACGAGGAACGGAGTATGGATACCGTACAGGATTTCACGGGCAAGATCGGTCGTCTTAATAGAGTGCGAGTAATAAAAGATGAGCCGATGGCTGGCCTTCCAATGAGGCTCTCCCCCCTGAGACCTGCATTGCGAAGCCCACGGGGGATCGTACACTGTATCGATCACACCCCAGCAGCCATCCCTCATTCCGCTTGGCCGTTGGATCGTCGCCTCCATTGCCGTTAGCATCGACCTTGTGCATCTTGTGCGGCGTTACGCTTCAGCGATCCTTGTGTCTTGGTTCGAAACTTGGCGTCTAGAGCCCGTAAGAATGAAGGTCCTCCATGTCTTTGATCCGGCAGGTTGCCAAGTGAAAAAGCCAGAAAGCCTCCCTCAAGAGCAACCCAGCTCACAGCGAACCTAAGCGTTCATCCTCCACACAAATTTGGGTTGTTCTTTTTATTCCTTGACCGCGCCGCGACAAAACAGAAGCTTCCATTGGCCAGATGGGGGCCAAATTGTGTTTCATCTTGTCCTAATGCTGTCCAAGTGGATGGCCTCGACCTCGGCAGGCACCTTCCAGCGCTGAGCGGCTCTCAAGTGTGCAGGCACCTACAGGGCACCTGCCCGTCCACTGAACGTCAGGTCTTGGCCGTTGCAAGCCTCCCTCCACGGCAGGTACCATCGATAACACAGTACGAAACCCCCCAGCTGGCTTCAGGTCATTTTAGCGCTCTCGCCCAGGCGGGCCCTGCCGCTGCACCGTAAACCCCTTCAGGGCAATTCAGGAGCCTCCAGCGTCCCTTCACAGCCGGACGGGGGTGCCAGGTGTGTTTGGCACAGGCCAATGGGAGCGCTGGAATGCGGTGCAGCGTCGGGGGCGTTGCAGGGGCCCGCTCTAGGGGGCTTCTCCGGGGCCGGCTCCACTTCTGGGTCGGGCGGTTTTGGACGTCTCCCCCAAGCGTTGCTCACTTGCTCCAGGAGCTTCAACCATCAGGCGATGACCGATCCCCTTCCTTTGTCACTCATTCATTAGCATCCGAAGCCCCCTTCCCTGCTCCTGCATATTTCGTCTGGTCTCTCTTTCTTCTTTTTGCTTGAACGACTTTTATTTCCTCGCTCTTGCCTCCTCCTTGAGCAATCAATCCCTCTTTTCCTTCCTAGCTTCACTCTTCAACACCTCGATCTCTTGAATTTTTTCATTCCAACAACAGCTCCTGCCATCCGTCTCCCATATCTGAATCACGACCCTCGCGTCTTCTTCCTCCAACACCTGCTGGCAGGACCAACACATTGACTCTTCCGTTCTCGTTTTTGAACCAGACAATACACTCTCGCTCGGGCTTCTACGCAACGAGCCACCACAATGGGTGACAGCTACTCCGCCGGCTCTGCCGCCACGGTCGTAAACCGGCCGACCATCGACACCAAGACCCAAGAGTCCCCAGCACAGCCCAGCAAAAGCATTGATGCCACGCGCCTCCAGAGCATAGATGCCGACCCCAAGCGTCTCCAGAGCCTCGATATCCCTCCCCTCGAACACGCTCTCTCCCCTCCCTCACCCAATATTGCCCTCAACCCGGCTCTCTTCCGCAAGCAAACCTCGCTCGACATCGATGACTACTTCACCGGTCCTCGCGACATTCAGAAGCACTCGAAATGGCCTCTGATCATGCAAATGCACGGCTCCATCCTCCCCAAGCTGATTGTGCCGCTTCTGATCGCCGGCGGTTGGGCTACCGCCGTCACCCTCATTTCTAAGAAGGTTCACCCGCTGGAAGTCAACTCAGTTCTACTTACTATCCTTGGTTTCGTTGTCGGTCTTAGTTTATCCTTCCGATCTTCTACCGCCTACGAGCGATATGCCGAAGGCCGCCGGTTCTGGGGCATGCTTACTATGGCTTCCCAGACGCTTGGTCGCGTCTTCTGGATCCATGCCAAAGACCCGGAAGATCAGGACCCTCGCGAGACTCTCCTCAAGAAGATCGGTGCCATGAACCTCCTTGTCGCCTTTTCTATTTCTCTTAAGCATGCTCTGCGCTTCGAGCCATACAGCGCCTACCCAGACCTTCAGCACCTCATTGGCCACCTCAACACATTTGCCAAGGAGGCCACCACAAATGAGCCGGAGGCTGTTTCCATGCGGCGCAAGAACTTCTTCAAGTCGACTGGAGAGTATCTCGGTGTCTCTTTTGCCACCAGCAACCCCCGCAAGGCTCTCAAAAAGACCGACCAGCCTCTGGGTAACCTGCCCCTGGAGATCCTTAGCCATATCGCCATCACTCTTGACCGTATGATCGCGAATGGCCAGCTCGATGTTCCCATGCAGCAGACCATTGCGTACAACCACCTCACCATGTTGAACGACGTCATGGTCGGCTGCGAGCGTGTTCTCAACACTCCTCTCCCTATTGCCTATACCATAGCCATCAGCCAGATCACCTTCGTCTACGTCATGCTCCTCCCCTTCCAGCTTATCGGTCCTCTTAGCTGGGTTGCTATTCCTGCCACTATTGCTGCCGGATACATTATCTTCGGACTTCTCTTTATCGGCCAGGAGATTGAGAACCCCTTCGGTCACGACGTCAACGATTTACCCCTCGAGATTTACTGCGAACAAATTGCTCACGATTTGGATATCATTGCGGCCTACGATAAGCGCGAGCCCGATTCATTCCTCCTCAGCAGCGATAATATGCCCCTATACCCCGTCAGCTGCGCCTCGGCCAGCGACTGGATGAAGCGCAGCGACCAGAAGCTCCGCGACGCCATCAAGGACAAGCCAAAGACCATCTTTGAGTGGCGCAAGGGCATGGCCGACAAGAAGCAAAACGAGAAGTGTGGGACGAACGAGATGACCCCTGGCGACCACAACGTCTAAACTATTTCATTTTTATACCCTGTAATGCATGTTCGCTGGATTTCAAAGGACCGTTATCCGCAACCACGGCGCATCAAAAACTGGCAATCATTCCTTGGCTCGTTTCTATTTGAATAATTTGGCTCGATTTGTTAGGGAGCCCTAATTTGGGCTTGGGGGTCTGGAGTGAAAAGGGGGCCCGGCATATATCATTATTTGTTTGGACGGTGAGCAGGAGCTCATTGTCCCGGTTTGAACAGTTTCAAGATACAATTGTGTGATTCATTTGAATATTTGTGCCCTTGACGACTGAAGAGATGGTGCCTCTCACTTATCAATTTGACCATCGTGGGACTTGACAGTTACGTACGGTGAAAGCTACATTCGTGTATCACCGTTACTGTGCCATGGAGGAAAGCTTCAGCCTACAACAGCCAAGATCCCTGAGCCAAGCATCGTGAACGCTCATGAATCCCGAGTCTTCATGGTGAACGACTTGGACAATTGCAAGTGATGGCGGGGTAGTCATAGTCTCGGAGCGGAGAAAGCGACTGCCGTGCCCCGCGCCTCTCCAAAGGGCTTCGGCGAATTGACCCGCCCTGCAAGAGAGGACTTCCAAAACCCCAATGACTCAAAGCCTTCTTGCCCTTGAGCCCACTCGAGTCACTGCAACTCGCATTGATGCTCTCACGCCGCTTGGCTCCCTCCATTTTTTCCTCTTATTCCCCTCATTGTTTTTTACCCTCTCCCCACCTGCGACGTTGTTCGACACCAAAACCGCTCCTGGGCTTCCGAACTCAATCTCTACAGCAAGAGTTGCGCGATACAATTAGTCGACGCCAAACCCACAGCGACCTGTTCCTTCGACAACTACGACACCCCAGCTACTACTCCACGATGGCGAACAACACAGACGCCCTCGCTGACCAGCTCCAGCGACTCGGCATCGACCAGATCGCATCATACCCCAACTGCCACCCCGACACCAACCCCGTCGACATCTACCGTTCACACATCACCGGTCTCCTGCACGACATCACTGGCGTTGACGCCGGGATCATCTACCCCGCGGTCCAGTGGACTCAGACCCTCGAAAAGGGCGATGCCATCGTTGCGGTGCCCGCTCTTCGTGTGAAGGGCAAGAAGCCTCAGGAGCTGGCCGAGGAATGGGTTGCCAAAGTCAGTCGCAAATGGTTGGCCATGTTGCTTTTGGATCCCCGCTGACTGTTGCGAAACCATAGTTCCCCGAGTCTCCCCTGATCGAGAAGCCCGTTGCCAACGGCCCCTTCATTTCGTTCTTCTTCAAGCCCGACAAGCTCACCAACCTGCTCATCCCCGCGATCCGAAACCGCGCTGACGCCTACGGCAACAACCCGTACAACGGACTCAGGGACCCCAGCGACCCCACGGCTGGCAAGAAGCGCATCATCGTCGAGTTCTCGTCGCCCAACATTGCCAAGCCCTTCCATGCTGGTCACCTTCGAAGCACAATCATCGGTGGTTTCCTCGCCAAGCTGTACGAGAACGCCGGCTGGGATGTAACCCGAATCAACTACCTCGGCGACTGGGGCAAGCAGTATGGTCTGCTGGCGCTGGCGTGGGAGAAATGGGGCGACGAGGAGGCTCTGAAGGCCGACCCCATCAACCACCTCTTCAACCTCTATGTGAAGATCAACTCGGAGATGTCGGATGAGAAGTCGGCAATCGAGGAGAAGAAGAAGACTGGCGAGGACGTTGCCGCCCTCGAGGCCGGCTCCCTTGACGAGCAGGCTCGGAACTACTTCCGACGGATGACAAACGGCGATGACGAGGCTGTCAGGTTGTGGCGACGATTCCGAGACCTCAGCATTGTCCGCTACAAGAGCACCTACGCCCGCCTCAACATCGAGTATGACGTCTATTCAGGAGAGAGTCAGGTTCCCGAGGAGGATATGGAGCGGGCCGCCGAGGTCCTCGCTGAGAAGAAGCTAACTGAGGATGCCAACGGTGCGCTCCTGATCGACTTTTCCAAGCACGTCCCCGGCAAGGTGGGCAAGGGTCTCGAAAAGGTCATCCTGCGAAAGAAGGACGGCACCGCTCTGTACCTGACGCGAGACATCAGCGAGCTGCTGAACCGAAACGACAAGTACCAGTTTGACCACATGATCTACGTCGTCGCCTCGCAGCAGGACCTGCACCTGAAGCAGCTGTTCAAGACGATTGAGCTCATGGGCCATGAGGACATCGCTAAGAAGTGCCAGCACATCAACTTTGGTATGGTTCTGGGCATGAGCACCCGAAAGGGCACTGTCAAGTTCCTCGACGACATCCTCCGGGATGTTGCCGAGAAGATGCACGACGTCATGAAGAAGAACGAGAGCAAGTACTCCCAGATTGACGACCCCGAGGCCGTTGCCGACATTCTCGGCATCAGCAGTGTCATGGTCCAGGACATGACTGGAAAGCGGTAGGCGTCATCCCTCTCCGTCCCTAGGGTTCCCGTACTGACTCTGCCAGGATCAACAACTACAAGTTCGACATGGAGGCCATGACCTCGTTTGAGGGTGACACCGGCCCCTACCTCCAGTACGCCCACGCTCGTCTGTGCTCCATCCGCCGAAAGGCTGGCCTCACCGACGAGGAGCTGGCGGCAGCCGACTTCAGCCTCCTGACCGAGAAGCACGCCACCGACCTCGTCCGCCTGCTCAGCCAGTGGCCCGACGTGGTGCAGAACACGCTCAAGACGCTCGAGCCTACCACCATCCTGACGTACCTGTTCAAGATGACGCACGTCCTCAGCTCCAGCTACGACCACTTGCGGATCGTGGGCAGCGAGAAGGAGCTCCAGAAGGCTCGTATGGCTCTGTACGATTCGGCCAGGATTGTGCTCCACAACGGCATGAGCCTGCTTGGTCTCTCGCCTGTTGAGCGGTATGTTTTTTTTATGTGACATGTTTGGATGAGTACTAATGATGTGTGCAGAATGTGAGCGACTTTACGATTAGAAAAGAAGATAAATCAGACGGGTAAAAAAAGACAACGATACAAAGGATGGGCCGTTGGGATTTATGGTGTTATCGTGGTGGGTATCGTATTAGATGAGAGCATGAAAAGTGAATAATATACCCAGATACTCTACTTTTCATTGTCTTGTTGGAAGATTGCCTTGTGGTTCTTCTGCCTGGTGGTTATGCTAGAACCCCTGAAGCACAGATAGACAGATTAGAGAGGCCCTTTGCCATGAGATGTACCGGCGTTATACTCCATAGTTGTGGTTGTTTTAGTGTGTGGAAGAGGTGAGCAAGCGTAGGAAAAATTAGCTCCATTCTTCTTAAGCTCCTAGCCAACAATAAGTCAATTGATAGGCAACTAATGTGAAAGGAAACTTAGGTAGTCATCGCAACCACCCATATCCCCCTTGAAATGAATTCTCATGGACTAACAAGTGACTCTCAAGTCGACTCCCCGGATCGGCATCGGGCGTAGGGTAAGTAGGTAAGAAGTCACGGCCCCGCTGAAGCTCCAGGGAAGTGGCGGGGTAGGTACGATCTGACGACCAGACAACGGAAACGTCAACACGAACCCAACATCAACCAACACCTACGCCTGCAATACACCCCAGATATCTTATACTTGGCTCGGCTGACAAGCTAGGGATATATAGAAACCATGCAGTCAGGCATAGCAGGTATGGTTCTCGTGACTCCAAGTACTCTGTCTGACACTGACCTCTAATCCAGCTTCCCAGGAGCTCCAGGCCGAGTTCAACTCGCTGCTGGCATCGCATGACACCTTCGGTATCCTCGCCACGATTGAGCGCGAATCCCTCGTCCCCATCGCCAGCCTCCCGTCAAAGTCAGCCTCGTTCGGCGAGAACCTCTCCACGCTCCAGCCGCACATCAAGAACGATGCTGCCCTCTACATCATCCTGCGCCGCTTCGACTCGGCCCCGCGGTTCCTCGCAATCACGTACGTGCCCGACTCGGCGCCCGTGCGCCAGAAGATGCTCTTTGCCTCGACGCGGCTGACGCTCGTGCGCGAGCTCGGCTCGGAGCACTTCCGCGAGACCATCCTTGTCACGACGCCCGAGGAGCTGAGCGTCAAGGGCTTCGAGAAGCACGACGCGCACACCAAGCTGGATGCGCCCCTCACCGAGGAGGAGCAGGCCCTCGGGGAGGTGAAGAGGGCGGAGCAGGAGGCTGGCTCGGGGACGGGGGTCAAGGAAATTCATCTGAGCAAGAACTTCTCCATGCCCATCTCGGAAGCTGCCGTTGCGGCCATGAAGGAGGTTGGCGAGGAGGGTGGACGAGTGGTGACCATGCTGGTGAGTGAAATATCCGGAGTCATGTGTGTTGACAAGTTCTAATATTGACCTTTGCAGAAAATCAACCCAGAGACCGAGGTGGTGGAACTTGTGCCCGAGTCTCCGTCACCGAGCACAATCGGAGAGTTGACGCAGGCCATTTCGGCGACCGAGCCACGCTTCACCTTTTACCGCTTCACCCACACGCACAACGGAGCCGAGCACAGCCCCGTTCTCTTCTTTTACACCTGCCCCGTCACGCCCGGGAACAAGGCCATCAAGTTCAGGATGATGTACCCGCTGATGAAGCGCGCCGTTCTCGAAATTGCGGAACGGGAGGCCGGGCTCAAGCTGGAGAAGCGGTTCGAGGTGGAGGAGCCGAGCGAGATTACGGAGCAGTCTGTGCTGGATGATCTGCATCCCAAGGCTGCGGCGAGACAGGGCTTTAGCCGGCCCAAGAGACCTGGACGGTAGACGGGGACGAGATGGAGTGGAGGGGCGTGAGAGTGCAGACCACGAGGTAAACAGAAGACATATAGGATGATTTCACTTGACACAGTTGTGGGCCTTGTTTCCGAGAATACTCAGTGTCTCTTGTATAACGACAGAAACTATATATACCTCTGTGCTCCAAGCCAGGCTTCCTTCTAGTCACACTTC
>JABFEP010001454.1:0-13026 GCA_013618265.1 Fusarium albidum
CCCTGGTGCTGGGGCGGGAGCTATAGGTCCGTACCGGTTTCCCCACAATGGAATTCGGGGACCTGCGGCAGGGATTAATCCAATTCCCGGCCGAGAACCGGCGATCTGACGTTATCGATAAGTGCGACACGAGTTGGTGCTCCTCACCGTGGTGAAGGCTACGGCGAACATCTTCTTTGTCCACCCCTGGTCGCCCTGACAAGAACCGAACCAACTGGACTTGTCAAAGATGATCCTTGCGCGCATATTCACGGACCACAGCCAACGCTTCCCGTTCTCAACTGCAGCCACCTTGCCTAGATCTCGAGTGAGATCATAGGGGTAGGGTAGGGGGCGCTGACCAACTCCCACGGCACCAACCTCACGTCCTAGTTCTATCCAGCTACGTCTTTCAGAGTGTCACAGAACAAACCGACTCCTTCTTCATCAAGAATCTTCGGCTATTAAAAATGCAACCGAAGCTTCCATTCGAGCGAGACCCACGATATAATGTAACGACAACCCGGAAATAACGGCAACTGTGATCATCGACACCATCGTCATTCAAAAGCTAAGCGTGTGGAACCCCGATCCAACAAGATTCTCTGGCAGACTGGCCCTTTGGGCATGGCAACCCTGAAATATGCCTAGAACTATGCTTCCCCTCAACGGGACCAGGCCCTGATGGGGTAACAAGCAAGCAAAGATCTTTTGCCCATGGGGAGTGGAACCCCCCCATCGCTCTCCCATCCGACGTGCCGACCGTTCCAGCTGTCTCGGGGTTTGCTTGTCTCCATCATGCCGTCTCCAGGCTTCCGCATCAGATACCCCCCCCTGCCCTCTTGAGATGGAGTGCTGCTACAGTAGCCCCCGAGGTTACAATGCAACAAGTTGAAAGGGAATGTCGGCATCGCTCTCGTGCTGATCCGCTTCATATCTCGTTTACCGTTTTCAAGAACCGAACAAAGTTGGATGTCCCCTCGATTGTTCATGTCCGACGTGGTGGAGAGAACATGGGCAAGGTTTTGCCAGGATGAGCTTCTACGTTGTGAGACAGAGGTATAAAGCCTTGGGCCTCTGTCGATGAGGAAGTTGCTGTTAGAGTTTATCCATTCAACTCCATCACCCCTTTCTACTCCATTGCTATACAGACACAAGATGTCTTCTGGAACCCACTCACCGTCCAACGGGGCGAGCACCCCAACTCATTTCCACTACGACGAGCATGATATGCACCACCACCATAACCACCATGCTCGCGATGGACCTGCCATCCGGAAGCCTCACCAGTCCATGGTGTCACAGGTCTACGACCCTCCCTTCTACAGAGTTGCCAACCCCGGGCCCCTGGGACTGATGAGTTTCGCCCTGACGACCTTTGTTCTTGGTCTATATCAGTGCGGCGCCGGGTACGTTTTGATGCCAAGGCCATCATAATCCTGTTTATGATACGTCACTGACTTGCTGACTCGAAGCCTCCCCGGGTCCAACCCCTTTGGCGAAGTTGGCCCCGACCAGGCCATCTTCGGGTTGGCCGTCTTCTTCGGCGGCATGGCCCAGCTGATCGCCGGCCTCATGGAGTTCCGCGTCGGCAACACGTTCGGCACCACCGTCCACTGCTCCTACGGCTCCTTCTGGCTCGCCTTTGCCATGTTCTTCGTCCCCGACCTCGCCATCAAGGACGCCTACAAGGGTGACGAGCGCGCCTACAGCTTCGCCCTCGGCATCTTCCTCATCATGTGGTCCTTCCTGACGCTCATCTTCTTCGTCGCGGCCCTCAAGACCAACGTGGCCATCCTACTCGTCCTCGGCTTTCTGTTCCTCGCCTTCTTCTTCCTGAGCCTCGCCCAGTTCCTGCTCACGAGCCACCCCGCCGCCGCCCTCAGGATAAACAAGACGGGGGGCGCCTTCTCCGTCATCTGCGCCTTCCTGGCCTTTTATACCGGTGCTGCGGGCATCATGACGGAGGATACCACCTGGGTGAGGCTCCCTCTGGGGGTGATTGAGGTCCAACCCGGCAAGACCAATATGGCCTAGTGGGATTGGCGTAGCCCAGCCATCGTATGGATTGTTACGCTACTACTGCAGCAGGGATGGATATCAGAGGGGCGACCAAGCCGTGGAAAGATGAGTTGCTGTTGACATGGAATGATCAATCGTTCTCTTTTAGATACCCTAGCAAAGTTTTATCAAAGTTATTAAGACTCGTTCCTTTTCATAAAAGAGCAGACAACCAATATGCCCGCGAATTAATTGGCCAATCACTGGAGCCAATTGCTTAATGCTTCAAATTTGCTTCCCTAACCCGTATGATGCATGCATTGTAGTCGTACAGCAGACCAACCTGTCTCCACCTCTGCTCCCCCTTACAACTTGTTCTTGATCTCCTGAGTAGCACCCTTCACCTTTCCCTTGGCCTCCTGTGCAGCACCCTTAGCCTCCCCTTGGAGCTCGCTAGCCTTTCCCTTGGCCTCGCCCTTCAGCTCGGCGGCCTTTTCGGCGGCCTTGCTTCCAGTCACCTGCTCGGCACCTTCCTTGATCTTTTCAGTCATGGTTTCTGTAACCCCAAAGTTAGTCATGAAGTTCTTAAAAAAGGAAGAACAGGGATAAAAAACCCATCTCGAGACTAACCTCCTACTTCGATGCCGTCGACAATCTTGTCGCTCACAGCGCGGTCAACCTTCTTGGCGGTATCCTTGACAGCTTCGGTGGCCGTTCGGTGGGCGGCAAAGCTGGTGGTGAACGTCCGAGGAGCCTGGATGGCAAGAGCTCGAGGAGCGAGTGCGACACGGCGCATGACGTTTTGGGTGAGGAAGGACATGGTGACGGGATGTTTTATCGGTGTTGAAAGACGTAATATGAGGTTGGTTTGAGGTTCAGGGAAGATGCTTTTAGGCTCAATTGGACTTTTTGATGGATGAGAGAGAAGAGAGAGGGAGCTTCAATTGCAATAAAAGAAGGAGCTCTGGTCTTGATAAATCATGTATGACGACCTGTTCATGGCTGTTGAGCTTGTCATGATGTCATACCGCCGCGGGGCATTGGCTCCTCTGAGGCGCAAAACTAGACCACACGTGAAATCGAACATGTAATTAGCAATGATGACGCAGGAGGGTCTTGCCTGGACGAGATTGTGGGGAGCTTCCGCTTGCAATCGAAAGAAGCCGCGGTCGATCGATGAAGGGGGGTTGGTGATGTGGGTGGAGGAGCTAAGCTTTGAGGCGGGCTGGCGGGCAATCTTTGTTGAGCCTGGGCTCAAGTTATGATGATGACCTAGAAATGTCTATAACAAAGGACAAGGTTAATCGTACAGGTGCTACCGCCGGTGAGGGCATCGCCAAGATCAAATACAGTCCGGGTCTAGGTTCGAGCCCAGTATATTTGAACAGCTTCATCTAACAACCAAGCCTCATCAATCATAAATCTAGCGTAGCGTAATCATCATCATCGTAAATGGGCATTTCAATCATCGACTCGCCGTGTCCATGTCTCGCGGCGAGTCTCCGCGCTTGGTCGTTCTGGCGTCGCCGCCCTTGCTCTCTCAGTCCCACTGTCCACTTCATCTGGAATTTCCAGGTCCGGATGTCTCAGTTGAATCTGGGCGCCTTGAATCATGAATCCCGATCCAGCGTTCGGATCCGGGTCATATTTGTCGTGGTCCTCTTCTCCATCTTCATCTGCAGATGTCCCCATCCGACCGTTTATAACGTTGTCGATTCGTAATCGCGGTGGCCCCGAATTGAGCTTCATTCCGTTCCTGGGCGGTCCGGCTTGCACATCAAGTTAGCAAGCTACAGGTTTATAGCTTGACAATTCGTCAGAACTCACAGAGTAATAGGTCAAACAGCTTGACAATGACTGGGCCCCAGACAGTGACGGCGATGATCTGGCCGTAGGACCACTTGTTTGCGGCGAAGCTCTCGGAATTGATCACCTTTGTTAGCGAAATCATGTATAGGATATTCACAACGAGGTAGGCCACCTCCAGGATGCGCCAGAACCACCGCTTGACAAACAGCCCACGCCGCTGCTTGCCCCAGCGCGGCCAGCGGCCGAGCCGATACGAGCCAAACTGCACGTGCCTCGTGAGATGATGCTTTCGGAGCGTCCAGGCAAGCTGGTCGGCAACCAGCGCCATGATAGCGATGGTGTCGAGGATGAGAAACACCATCTTGTACAGGAGGGGGTGCGGGAAGAAGCTGAATGCTTGGCCGGCCACGCCCCGGGTCGCGGCGCAGTACGTCCGCGGGCTCGGGTTGAAGCCGCAGCCCTCGATCTGCTTCTGCTCTTTGAACAACGCAAATGCGTCCTTGAAGTAGATCTTCTGGGTCGTCGCGACTATGGCGAGCAGATACTCCATGAAGAAGCCCAAGAAGGTGTGCCAGTTCCGGATCCCCTCGTGATGGAGACACACCTGGATGAGGAACATGGGCAGGATGCCATTCTGGCTCACGTGAAAGGCGATGGCGGCGTTGACGACAATCTCGCCCCAGAAGGTGCCCTCCTGGGAGTTGACGACGATGGCGAGGATCGAGGCGATCTGTACGGCAAAGACGAACCAGCACTGCGCCTCCTGGAACTCGACAAGGGTGGTCGCGATAGCGATGCTCGTGCGGGACAGGCCGCCCGTGTCGCGCCAGATCATGGTCTCGATGCGAGTGAGGCTGCGTTTCAACCGGTAGGGCTTTGGCTCTGGCTTGCGGCGGTTGGGGCCTTGGGTGATGTGCACCCACAGACTGAAGCCTTTCAGGAGGAGGTACAGCGTGGCGGAGAAACAAACCTGGAGTACATATGAGATGAGAACCTGGCGGAATAAGCCATGTCAGTATTGTTGAAGGGAGAGGGGCGGGTGCTTCTCTCACGCCTGGTCCAAATATGTCGGGGTTGATCTCGGCAGCTAACTCCGGGCAAAACTCATCCATGGCATCAAAGATCTCCTCGGTAGTCGACGTCCCATACGAGAGGGCATCAATGGTCCGGTTGCAGGGCTTACTCAGGCCGTCATTCTCGCACGCATCCTGCGCGCAGGCTATCAGTGACCGCAGCACCGGCCCTCCGTCAAACTCGGCCAGGGTGGCAGAGCCCATGATGGTGCTGGCATTGCGCTCCGCCTCGTCGTCGACATAGTAGGCCCTCGCATCCCGGGTCCAGTACGCGACGGAGCTGAGGGCGGCACAGTTGTAGAAAGTCTCCAGGGAGCTAAAGAAGTGGCTCGAATTGTTGCAGGCCCGCGTGCAGTCGGCAGTCCCGTCCACCTGGCAGCCCGAGCTGAAGAGGACAATCTCCTGCCCGCCATCAAAGTTGGTGGCAAAGAGCTCCTTGAAAGTGAGGCCCGAGTCAACGTCGTCGGAGCCCGTGCCAAGACCGGCGATGTCGAGGAACGGGAAGAAGTCGGAGGTGCCCTCAATGCTGGACCGGAGGAGGATGGTGAGAGGCGTCTGAGAGGCTGTCGACAATGACGGCGAGGCTGTCGATGTGAGAGTTGAAGATAACGGCAGGAGAGACGACGTGGGAGTTGCCGCCATTGCGAGAGTTTAAATAATATAATTGCCTCCCCCCCCTTCTCTGTTTCTCAGAGCTCTTCTTTCCCAGACTAACAGCAGCCCAGAATAGAGTCCATATTCTTTGTACCTACGCCGCGCCTCGAGAGCCCCAATTCGAGGTGCAAGGTTTCAACCCAGAGGAGAAGAGTTTACGGTGAGCGACTCGGGCGAGGTAAGTGACAAAGAATTGGAAGGGGGGAAAAAATCGGGAGGCTGAGGAGAAGAGGATTCGGACGGCATTGGATCCAATGGGGGGAATAGAAGGAGGATCCGCAAATTAATTACCAGCTCGAGTCCGGCGCAAAATAGACCCTTGGCACGTTTTCCCCAGAACGGCAGGGGTTTGTCATGGTTGCTGTCAATTGCCGGGGAGAGCTCTAGCCCAGGGGTGCCGCGGCTCTCCTTCTCCTACAGTACTTAACAGTCCGGCCGTCTCGAATTTCCATCTTGATAAAGAACCACAATGGAAGAGCCGCCTGATGGATGGTACACTACCTCCCTAATCTGGCCATCAGAACTTCAGAAGAGCCACTCTCATCGAGGCTGAAAAGCCAAGTCCCTCCAAGTTCTTCTAAATGAACAACTGGACGACCTCTTATCGGCTTTAACGGCTTATCGTGCTTCGGCTTAAACACGGCAACCATGACGGACCGACGAAAGCCGACGTCGTTGGCATCTCTCAATGCCGTCATTCCTCCTCTGGGAATCTTCACCTTTGTCCACCACCACCACAACGACCCAATTCCTCTCTAAAAATGCCTCCCCGTCTTGCCTCACCCCCCGCGATGACCCTGCGCACTCTGCGGCGCCTCTACTCCAGCGCCTCGGAGCCTCTCATCCGCGTCACCAACCTGCCCGCACCAAACACCGGCCACATCCGCGTCCTCGAGCTCAACCGCCCCGCGGCCCGCAACGCCATCTCAAAGGCCCTCCTTGCCTCGCTGCGCGATGAGGTCGACGCCGTGCACAGCCAGTATGGCCCCAATGGCGAGGAGCTTCCCCCCGTGAAGCGCTTCGGCGGCGCGGCCGGCGTTGATCAGAAGGGTGCCACGAGAGCCCTTGTCCTCGCCAGCGCTATCGACACGAGCTTCTGCGCCGGCGCAGACCTCAGGGAGCGCCGAGGCTTTTCGCAACAAGAGTGAGTTTCTGCTTCTTCTTCCCCCACTGCTCTGCACTGCTCTGCAATGCTAAAGAAGAACATCGCCAGAACCGCCCAGTTCCTCACCAACCTCCGCGGCACCCTCACATCCCTCTCCAACCTCCCCATCCCAACCATCTCGGCCATCTCCTCCGTCGCCCTCGGCGGCGGCCTCGAGCTCGCCCTTTCCACGCACTTCCGCGTCCTGTCCTCCAACGCCACTGTGGGCCTCCCTGAGACACGCCTCGGCATCATACCCGGCGCCGGCGGCACCCACCGTCTGCCCGCCCTCATCGGCCTCTCCCGCGCCCGCGACCTGATCCTTACTGGGCGTCGTGTCGCCGCCCCCGAGGCCTACTTCCTGGGTATTGCCGATCGTCTCGTCGAGGTGGTGCCCGAGGACGAGCGCGACGGCTCCGACATCCTCGCCGAGGCTAGAAAGGCCACGCTGAGCGAGGCCGTTCGCCTTGCGCAGGAGATCTGTGAAGGCGGTCCCATCGGCGTGAGGGCGGCGCTGCAGGCTGTCGCGTGGGCCAGGGAGGAGGTGGAGAACAAGATGTATGAGCGGGTGGTCAACACCGAAGACCGGGACGAGGCTCTAAAGGCATTCCAGGACAAGAGGAAGCCTGTGTTCACGGGCCGATAAAGCGCCAAAACCAAGGAAGACATATACTATATTTTCTACACACTCAGGTCGAGACCCATCTGAAGTGACGGCATCTTGACATCAACGAATACCACTGGAAAGAGTCTCGCAAGTGTTTTGTCGCAACCAGTAATAGGCCATCTTCAGTATCCACTCCCATGGCCCGCCCGTCGCTCGTCGCTCGACAACGGCGAGAAGGGCCTAAATCTCGAAGTCGGCGACAGCGGGCTCACGGTATCGTGACTTGCCGCGTAGGTCGAGTCCCGGGGCGACACTGGCGACGCAGCTGGAGCGGACACGGCCTCCAAGCCTGGGAGCTCTGCGACACCTGGTCCTCCGACGGTATACTCGCGCGGCTTCTGCCACGCGCGGGTAAAGCTCCTGACCTCGGCGACCGCCGGCTGGGGCGTCGGGGACCGGACGCCCTGCGAGAGGGTCTCTCTCGGGTCGCCGAGGTCGTGGTAGGAGAGCCACGAGTCCGGCTCTGGGGTATTAGCTGCCGGATTGTCCTGGGCGCTCAGCTCGGGTAGCCGCGGGGGGGTCGGCGCGCGAGGGCTCTGCATCTGGCTGTGTGACGGGGCGTCTCTGCCGTCCTCCTGCCACTGCCTCCTGCTTCTTCTTCGGTGCATGGAGAACCATGCTACGGATATCAGGAGCGCCAGTGCGAGGACGGTGCCGACTGTGATGGCAGCTATCACTCCGCCGGACATGTCGTGAGGGTGTTGATGCGTCGACGTCAGATTGGCAGGCCCATGAGTGCCCGCCGGTGACGCGGTTCGATCACTTGGCTGGCTTCCGGGACTTGTCGGCGGTGGGATTGTCGTTAGCGGACTCGTAGGATAAAGAGGTGTGCTGGAATAGGGGTCCAGTATTGTAATGACTTTGGTGGCTGTCACTATTACTGGCACTTCTTCTTCATCGTCGTCGTCGTCTTGCTCGCCCTTGTCTAGGATATCGGTCACGTAGGTGGTGCTGCTGGAGGTCACGGTCTTCCTCGTCCATCGGACTGGCGTCCCCTTTCTCGAAGAGAAGATGATGCTTGTCGAGAAGACAGAGTCCATGAGCTGGTCGATTTCAGAAAAGAGTCTTGTTACAAGGGTGTTGCGGTTAGCCATGATCAAACTTGCTTCCCGCGACCAGGTTGGAGGCCAGCATGTCTATTGAATAAGTAGGTTTGTGTGAGGCATCCCGTGTTTGCTTCCTTGTGCCTCAGTGCGCAAGTGAGGTGCGAGACGTGACACCGCTGATGTGAATGGCAAGGCCTCACACAATAGGGCCGTCCAAAATAAGAGGCCGAGCGCTTGCTGAGCTAGCCGCCTGCTCAAATGGATGGATAGCTTTGGTGACACGAATGCCGGCGCGGAGCTGCGCCATTCAACATTGTAACGTTTCCCTGGCGTATGAATCACTTCTCTCGCAGCTCTTCGACTCTTGACCTCAGCACCTTCTCAGCGTTTGCAGGATCGATGCGTTCAGTTGGCCCAAGCCGCATCATCTTGCCGACAAGATACATGAGTTTACCCTGGGGAAACTTGTTGTAGTTGGCAAATTCCCGCAGAACCTTGCCCTCTCCCTGCATCGCCTCACTGGCGAGGGTCTCATACTCTGAATCTCTGATCTCTTTAAACCACAGATCATTGTCTCTGATGGCCTGGGTAACTCCGCCCTCGATTTCATCGAGATAGATGGCAAATAGAAGCTCCTTTGCCACCTTGCCTGTGATGTCCTTGGCGACCAGATGATACAGGAGTTGCGAGAGGTCCTCAGTCGACACTTGCTCACAATCACCGTCCGGGGTGAATGTGAGATCTCTAGTTGCGAGGGGCCCGGCCTTGTATGTTGTGAGGCGGCCAAGTTCATGGATGACCCAGTTTCCGACAAGAGCAGAATAACGCTTGAACTCGGGCATTGATGATCCAAGAACCCCTTCATCCAGCTTTCCATGGACCAAGTCGAGTGTATTGTAGAAGTATTGCACACGGTAGCCATTGTCGAGGTTAATCAGCGACATGGCATCCTTGGGCGTGAGGCCAAAGTCGGCGACCAGCGTGTCCAGCTCCGAGTCGGGCGAGGCAGGCAACGATCGCCGCAGAAACTGCACCAAGTCGTCACCGATAACCAGCGGCGCAATATCAGGGTCGGGCATGTAGCGATAGTCCACTTCGCCCTCCTTCCCACGTAGTCGGCGGGTTTCCTTGGAGCCAATCGTCCAGCCACGGGTTTCGCTAACAATGACGCGCCCTGCCTCCAATTCACGGATCTGACGGTCGCGCTCTGCAATGACGGCATCCTCGATGGCTTTGATGGTGCTCAGGTTTTTGATTTCGGTCCTCGTGCCGAGCGATAGGTCAGACCCATCGGTCCTGCGGACTGAAACGTTGACATCTGCTCGCAGGCCTCCCGTCTCCATGCCGGAGACGCAGGCGTCGACCGTGTTCAGCAGCAGCTGAATCTTCTTGACCAGCACGGCAGCGGTGCGGGGATGGTGCATCTCCGGCTCGGTGATGATTTCAATCAGCGGGACGCCGACACGGTTGAAGTCCAGCCACTGGATCTTGCCCGTCTGAGCAAGAGTCTTGGCCGTATCCTGCTCGAGCTGGACCTGCTTTATCCCAACCGTGACGCTTTCACCATCCTGGGGGGAAATCCCGTCTCGGGCCAACAGCTTGATGTGGCCATTCCTGGCAAAGGGTTCGTAGTATTGGGTGATCTGGTACCCAGAGGGCTGGTCCCACCAGAAGTAGTGTTTCCTGTCGAACCTGCTGAGCTTTTGTATGTCGCAGTTTAAAGCCAGGGCAGCCCGTAGAGCAGGAACCAAGGTCTCCTTCTGGAACAACGGCTGACTGCCAGGCATGGCAACGTCGAATAGAGCCACATGACTGTTGGGTTCGTCGTTGAAGGATGTGACAGCTGGCGAGAACAGTTTGCGGGTGGTATTCAGCTGAGCATGAATCTCGATTCCCACTGTGAGCTCCCAGCCGTCAACTGTCTGGGAATCGCCATTTGACTTCTTCTTGCCCTGTTTCTTTGCTTGCTTGGCCTCGTCCTTCAACTGCTTGCGCAGAGGGACTGGCTGCGCTGGAGGTGGTGGTGGTGGTGCAACAGCCTCAGAGGAAGCGTGCAACAGTCTCGTTGTTGAGTTTGCTGCTGACAGAGCTCGTATGGCGAAAGCAGAGCGTCTTGCACCAACACAGCCTTGGCGTGGAACTTGTCCATTGAGCAGGTATTTGCTCAGAACAGACGTCGGGATTCGCGCCATGGCTAACGTCAGCAAGCAGCTTCTGCAACCACAGGCGACCAAGTTTGGTATTGACAATATTGCAACCGGATTAATGCGGCCGCCTTTGTCGTATGCGATAGGTCGAGCGAGATAATCGATTCGTGTAGGAGCCCGATTGGAGGGACCGTGAGCGAAGGCGTTCGCGGTGGTGGTGCAGATTCTGGCTGGCTGCAGAGCGGTGGTTTCAATCACGCAGTTGAGAAAGAACAGCTGTGTGGTTTCGACCGCATTGAGGCACTTGCAGTCTCGTCATGGCAATGGTTGGAGAAGAACGCAGGCCTGGTTCTTGAGGCTGTCCAGCTCGAGTGGGGCTCAATTAAGCTCCCAATGTGGCGGGATTTCCCGGGCCGTTTCTAACGCTCCACCACCCATCAGGTCCCGCTGGTAACGGTGTTACACTTCATATACTATCAAAATGCCATAATTATCACCCAACGTCCGGTATGGTGTAGTGGCTAACATTTCGCGCTCTCATAACCTAAGAGACCTAATGATAATATCATTATCCGCGGAGCCCAGGGTTCGATTCCCTGTACCGGAGATCATGTGATCTATTTTTTGAGCCGCCCATCCAGTCTCGGTTTTTTTGCTCATCCCATCCCATCCCTGCAGGCCACTGTCATTGTTGATGCGCATGTGCATGTCCCGCCCGGTCTGCAGTTTCTCTCTCGCTTTCACCTCACCTGATCCCTCCATCTCCATGTGCCTCCTCCAATAGCCAGCGTGCCAGCCGGAAGTCCCGGTCAGACGCTTGGATCGGCAACGGGGTGCATCCTCAGCCTGCCTGGTTGGCAAGCCCATGCGTCCGGCTTCAAGTAGTCTTGCAGCCATGTTCAAACTTTCTCTCCTCCTTTACCTCTGACCGCCTACAACCGTTGATTTCTGTTGTTGCTTATCTTTCTGTTTTGTTTCACCACGTTGGTACCGTCTTTGTCCTTTCACGAGGCTCCCATCCAGCCGTTCCCCGACTCACGGTATCACTGTCGTCAGTACCAAAGCTGGTACTGACCCCACGGCATCACCAGTACTGTTGCTGACTCCCTGGAGGCTGAGATTCAACATACAGAGCACCAGGTAGGCGTGCAATCGCAAGGCGCTTTGTGGCCATAAGCTCACAGGATCCGGGCACAGGGGATTGGTTTTGCATGCGTCAGGCTTCCCAACAGATCACATGCAAAAAAAAAAAGACCACAGGCAAATCCCATCCACCTAGGCAACCTAGTGCTGTAGACGAATTCAAAGTTCGGGGGAAGAAAAAGCCCAAGCAAGGGCTACGGCATCACACTTGATGCCATAGAACCTACTCTCGTGGGCACGTCATGACGATGGAAGCGTCTCCCACTTCCCGACGTCAACGCTCGCCCGTGGAGTTTTCGAAACCTTACAAGGACCCCTTTGAATCACCAGCCGCCGAGGGCTACGGCGACGATGCTCATCAGCCTCTCGTCGCCGAGGCGGTCGCTCCATCCCCATCACCGTCAAGCACGCTGTCAATGAGAGGCTCCTTCACCACTACAAACACCCACAACACAGGCTCGATCGGCAGCGGGTCCAGCGTTACGCAGCTCACGCACGACGACGACGCATCCGGCGTCAAGAGCAACAACCCCAGGGACAAGATCCCAAGGGAGCCCAAGCATCACAAGCCCAAGGCGGCACATCGGCTCAGCGGTTTGTCTGCCCCGGAATCAGAGCCATACCCCGTCACGCACGGGGGCGCCTTTCCGTCACCTAATCAGAACACCGTCCACCTTAAAAGCAGGACGAAGTACTCTCCAGGGGCGGCATCGACTCTCTCATCCACAACAGGAGCTGCCTTCGTCCAGTCCCCCCTCAGCCCATCGTTGACCCCAAGCTGGGCTTCAGGCTACCCCAGCCCAGGCTATCCTCCCTTCTATGACCCGACAGCTGCCATACAGCAGCCAGTATCAACGCCCGTCGATCCGCAGTACTATCCCGGGTTCAACTACATGGATCCCAACTCTACCCCCGGCGCGGGCTTCGCCCACTATCCACCTTCGTACTATCCGCCTCCCTCGAGAGCCCACGACGACATGGCCCCCCGAGGCCGCATCCCGGACGATGGCGTCCCCATCCTGCCTCTGGAAGAGATGACGGGATATGCGCAGCTGGCAGGCAGTCTGACGGGTCAGCTTCAGCCACCGGTGCCCCCTCTGTATCGCCAGTTCCAGTGGCTCAGCCACCGCCTCCTCCTGTCGTATCAGGATAGGATTGCGGAGCTGGAGGAGATTCTCATGCACCACGATTCAACCGACACCGAGATGCGGGGCCGGGACGGCAGACGCGGTCGTATTCCAGCCTCGGAGCGGGACGAGAGGGAGAGGGAAACGCAGTTCCTCTTCGAGAAGCGCAAGATAATGAGGGATATAGGGCTGCTCCTCGACAGATACAGTGAGTTCTCTTGCAACGGGAAACCATC